>JAVLUX010000033.1:23832500-23950000 GCA_032164185.1 Moxostoma hubbsi
GGCAGTAATAGAAGGGGTGTCTGGTACTTTATTGGAAACATAGTGGCCCAAACATCTCTCAGGGAGTGTACACAGAGGAAATTAACAAATGATTACCTTGGCTTGAGTTTGCAGCTCCTCACTAAAACATCCTTTGCAAACAGTCTTCCCACAAAAGGAAGGACAAGTAAAGGACAATATTCCTACAAAAGAAGACTGACTACATGGCATTAATCACATAATTCATCATAATATGAGGGAACCTGAGGCCAGTATTCTCATCCTAACAAGGCCATACCTGCAAAAAATAGAGCATGCCCGGAGGTGCGCGCGCGCACACACACACACACACATTGTGTATTTGGGGGATGTTTTAATAGTAATGCATGTGAAAGTATTCCCTCTGCTATTTGTTGCGTTTATCACTTATAATTGAAAAAATAAACAAACAGATCAAGAGAGTTTAGAGTAATCAGACTTAACATAACATCCAATCTATGCCATAATCTTTTAAACATCCAGACAAATCTACTCTCAACCCTGCTATTACTCAAATCCTTAATTTGATTTCTGTCCAGTGAGTCTTGTTTGCCTGAGGAGATGGAGGTAAGAAGGTTAAGATGGAAGGCTACATACACAGGCAAACCCAAATCTCAGTTTCAGTCCAAGACTGGATCTGTAATGTCTTCCATTTGATGATTAAGAATGAATAGATCACAATAACAATATACATTTGCTTTATTTTGCTGTATGCAGAAATAAAGGTGCATGCATGGTAAACAAGTATAAATATTTGTCATAAAGGAATATTAACAGGATATTAAAATCAGCTCAGCAAATACAGACTGCAGGCTAATTCACAGAAGCAAGCTTATGACTAACAGCAGATACAATTATATCAGATTGCTCTTGCCCCCTACTGGTTGTAATGAAACTAATGCTTTAGAATTCAGTCTTGCGCTTAAAAAAAAATTAAAATACACAATCTATACAGGAAATTAAGGACATGTGGTAGTAGTTGAAGTTAAAGGGACAGTTCACAAAAAATAAAAAAATCATAATTTACTTACTCTCACGTTGTTCCAAACCCATAAAACATTCAATGTTCAATGTTCATTGATGTCTAATGTCTTATTTTGTGCCACAGAAGAAAGTCAAAGTGGTTAGAACAAAATGAAGGTGAATAAATGATGACATTTTGGGGTGTCCATTCCTTTAAATCAGAAAAATCATTGGTTAACCAGAAGGTGTTTTTTGTATTCTGAAGGCTTCTGTCATGTGTGGCGCTACACGCTGTTTTTATAGACCAAATAGGCATAATAATAGCCTGAAAATGAGCCAAAAAGCATTGATTAAAGTCCATATACTATAAAATAAACATTTGACATTAAGAATTATAAAATGTATCCAAAACCTGGTTTCTGTGTGCCATAATTCAATGTGAACAACAGGAATTTGCATTTACCTTTGGAGTCTGCGTAATGCCTGAATTGCAAGCAGCTTTAGTCTTTCTGAAGGTTAAAAATAGAAAAAACGCAAATTTAAATATAAACGCAAGTTTGTCTCTTAGCACCTTTGATTATTATAGTAATATTGAGTTTAAAGGCATATCAGTATAACTGAAGTCACTGCAACACATACAGGAACACACAAGTTTATTTACATTGTATGTTTTCATATCTTTGGCAGAAACAGCTGACAGCTGTTTATGAATATAATGTGTGTGTCCCTGAGGTCCTGTGCACAAGGTAGCAAACAGACCACACACATCGTGGCACAATGGCACTGAATATCATTTAACACGTCTTACTCTCTACATACACACACACACCACACACACACGCACGCGCACACACACATGCACGCGCACACACACGGTTTATGGTTATGGTTTATGTGTTCCATTCCATTCTTTAGGCCACCAAGTAAAAGTTTCATAAAAGTACAAAGCAGCAAAGGGTAATGCTTAAATACTATATATTGAAATCGAATCAAAAGCAGTTCATATTATAAGAAAATAAAACTACTAAAAGATAAGATCTGTCCAGCATTGGGGGGCAGTGTTAAAACCAGCGGGTGAAAGATGGCAGAGCAAGTCCGGTGGCTTTATTCCACACACATTCCTCCTCCCCTGCTGGCGGACAACATCTAAATCATGAATTGAGTGTATCCCTCTGCCCCTGTCACGATAACGTCCATCCAGATTCTCATTGCCTCTGGAGAGGGTGCCACCATGTAGTACACACGATCATGAGTCTTCACACTGAACGTCAGGGAAGGGTTTGGACTCTGTGGAGGAAAGTGACAGGGAGGGTTCACAGTTTGTCCTCTAGAGGGCAGCACTGGTACATATGATATAAAACCTCTCTTGTAACTGCGCATGAACTCAAGTTTTAAGGGACAGTTCACCCAAAAATTTGTATTTCTCTCATAATTTAAATCACCCTCATGCAATACCAGATGTGCACGACTTTCTATCTTCTGCTGAACACAAAGATTTTTAGAAGAATATCTTAGCTCTGTTGGTCCATTCAATGCAAGTGAATGGTGACCAGAGCTTTGAAGCTCCAAAAAGCACACAAAGGCAGCATAAAAGTTATCCATACAACATAAAATCTTCAGAAGCGACATGATAGGTTTGGGTAAGAATTAGATTAATATTTAAGTAATTTTTTGATGAGACAACTGTCATTTTTTGGTGAACTATTCCTTTAATGCTGTTACCTTCATAAATAAATATTGCTGGTCTTATCTTGCACAATTTATCAGTGCATGTTATTATGTATGAAATAAAATGTTTCATAAAAACTTCACTGCTTCCGGCTCCCACATTTCACTAAACTTTCAAATCGATTTGAATCAAATAAAAAATAAAATTCTCTCCCTACCTACATTATTTCCAGCTGAAAATGCTGTTTCACTCCAAAATATATAACATTATTGATGTTAAATACATTGTGAATTCTATTTCATGTTGTCTTTTCAAGTTTTCATCTGTTTGCTCTGCTTATTCGTAATAATTTATAATTACTAGCCGAAAGTGAAAAGCATTTTGGTACCTTGTGGGCACTCTTTAAGTGGTCATAATACACTTCCTCTATGGCCTGGAAATAAATGACTCCTTTCAGTTTGGATTCATGTTTATCTGAAACAACAAAAAAACAAAAATCAATACTTATGTCATCTGTATTGACCAAATTTATGTATCACCAAAGATGTTCTTCTGACCGGCATAGTAGGACAGAGTCCTGCGGTTACGGTCGAAGACAAACCAGCGCTTCTTCCAGGTTTTGATTTTGCCGCCCATCTTTATAAGGAAGCCCCTGCAGGTTTTCTCTGTGATGGAAACATGGTAACAGGTCTCTGTGTTGTGTCCGGCTGACTCGATATGGCCTCGAAGGTCAAAGTCGTCCTTTCTTACAGGTAGGTAGCGTGTCAGGGGACGAGACTGAGACAAGGTCAAAGGTCGCATAGTCAATTTATAAAGCATTACAGGTGAACATACATTGTGTTTGTGCTAAAACTAGATTTTTATGTTTTCTGAAGAAAATGAGAGGGCATCTGTGCGATGGTAGGCTGTTGTGGGTGGTTGCCAGGGCAATGTTATACCGTTGCAAATTGTGTGCTTACTGGCCGCAAGTCTCTATAATATTCTGGTCCCTAGATATGGCTCAAGTCCTTCATTCTAGAGATGTGCAAAATGACAAATTTTCATAGTCGACTAGTCGGTGTTGAAGATAATGATGAATAACTAGGCTCCGTTATGTTCACTTGACCCCAATCAGATGCATGTCAGATGGAAATACCGATGCTAAGTGCAGCGCTGCCACAAGGCAACTAACGAATATTCAACAAATAAATAGGCTAAATAACTATAACATCTTATTGCATAAAACTATCAAAGAAAAGGACGAAATAAGAAAGGCTCCAAAACGGAGCGGCACAAAAATTATGCTAATCTTGAACACAGAATGATGCGCTTCAATGTAAACGGAGCGCTTGGGAGTCTCGGCGAGTTGGCCGATCCTTGCAACGCAGTCAAAAGTGCAGAACTAAAAGACAATCTTATCTAGTTCATGACATCAATCGGTTTAAACCTTTTTACTGCATCTGTTTATTTAAGCAGTTTCAGACTGAATCAACCAATGACTTTCATCTCTCCAAAGCACCTCAGCAGCAGTGAATAAATGGACTAAACTTGAAGCATTTAAGAGATGAAACATCTTGCAGAGGGTTTTGACTATTCAGTCTGTCCTTGACTATATTCACATTTAAGCACAGCAAGCTATCACACAAAAACGCCCTAAGAGGTTGCGTTTATCAATTAATTTGAGAATTGCATCTCCCATTAAAACCACAACCACTAAAAATATTAATGTAAGTAGTTGACACCACTAATCGACTTTTGGCGTGTGGCCTGGACAAGTTGTGTGCCAGAGTTTAAAAATAAAGGTTGGTGATTTTGAGCAACCCCTAATCCAAAGCATTAACAATAGTAATAGTGATGCTATATAATGTCAAACACCACTAAAAAATGGTTCATGACAATATGTTCAGTGCTCACCTGTGCTCGCTGTTTCTCGCGAAGTTTAACTTCTCTGTCAATGAGTTTCTGCCTCCTGCTGGTTTCTTCTTGCAATCGCTTTTCCAGCTCTTCTCGTCTTCTCTTCTCCTCTTCAAGAGCTCTGCTCTTGCTCTCCATCTCTCTCTCCTGGCACAAATAAACAAATTACACGATTTGGTACAGATACACACTGAAAAAAACTGCTTTATAAAGCTGTACAATTAGTACTCTCTGTTCTAGAACAGAATCCCATGGGAAAACATGCAAAACAGGAAGAACGACTCGTTTCCATCAACGTTCCTGCACGTCAAACTGAATTTGATTCTGTACACGGCTGACTGGTAAACTTCTAACACAGTAAACAAGACTGTATATCAAGATCCATGAAGATTGTTACCAAATGTAGCTCATTCATCAATTGAGTTTATGGTCTGCAGTTAGACTGGACTGCGAAACTATGGCTACATTCATACAGCAGCAGAATACAGTTGTCAATCCTTACAGTCCTGAAGTGTTGAATACTGTTCTGCTGAACTTATATGATTTAATCTTTAGCAGGATGTGTCAGATTTGTATAGCTGTTTTATTACCCGGTGTTCCAGGAGCTGGTGTTTCTCCATCTGAGCTTCCCGGAGAAGACGTTCCATCTCCTCCATCTTCGAAACATTGGAGGTGCTGGCGCTGTCAAATGTATATGAGATACCGCATTACATCTCACAACTCTACACAAGACTTTCCACAATCCAACACCCAAGAAACCCAACTGTGTCTCCCAGCTGGGCACTAAAACATCATTTCTCTTCAACTATACCTTAGTTAAATGCATGCACTCGCAAATGTAAACATGTCGTTAGTGCACTAGGCACATATACATATATATATATACACACACACACACACACACACACACACACACACACACACACACACACACACACACACACACACACACACACACACTCTCTAGTTGGAGAGCAAAGAAGGAATCAATGAAGCTGGTCATTGCTGGAATGCATTAACAAACCATGCAAAGAGAGAGTCTCCAAGAGAGTCTGAGAGTCTCTTGGAGTCTGATGCTTTCCATTTAGACTTCAAAAAGAACACATGGAATCGATCAGACCAGCCCCTACCTTCTGTAAAACTTCAATTTCCCACTAAAATCTCCCCTGTAAAGAATATGTAGGAATCACACCCTTCATGTCAGATCCATACTACCCCTGTCTTCATAGGCATTCCCTAAACCGCAGCTGTCAATGAAACAATAAATACTTTACAATAATATGCTTTTTAGCAACAGATGCCTTTCTTAGATGTTTCTAACTAGATATCCTAAATGAAATACCAGTGCTTGTAAGGCAGTAAATTAATAGTAAAGTTTTAGGGAGCATTTGGTTTTATACTTCAAGTCCGTATAAATTAAAGACCGCATCAGAGCAGCCTTAAAACTGTGCACTTGATACTCAGGGCACATCTTGCTTTCTGTCAGATTAACAAATCTATAGAGAATCAACACATAATGCATCAGTCTTTGCAGAAGAAAGGCAGCTAGATGATTAAAAAGATGTACAAATAAAAAGAAAACGCCAATCGCAATTCAATATGCAAATAAAAGGAAGACAGACCAAATCGCAATTCAATGACGTCATCACTGTCGGTTAGATTTCAAATTACGGTGCCTGCATTGGAAGCACTGCAATTTGATTTTTCTACATGTTTCTATGAACATTGGATGTGAATAAAATTATAAAAACCAGATCACAGCCTAAAGCCAAAATAGGCTCATTTAGTTTCAGAGTCTGATGTCTGACAGCTGCCAGTCATTAATGACGTGTCACCTCATGCATGCCGGGTACTCTTTTCTGGTTCTTCAAGATGAAAATAAAACAATACAAAAAGGCAAATTCACATTTAAAGATCATCCAATCTTCTACAAATTAATGTCCAACAAATCCACTCGGCAGACTTATGCTAACATCTGAACTATCATGCAAATTTGGCTATAGCAGATTCATAACAAATAACAAAATAATAACAATAAATTGTCATGTTCTTCTTTCATCTTCCCTCCTGTCTTCAATCCATTCATCCACATCTGCTCTTCTTCCAACCTCACTGACACCATCTTTCCTTACCAAGCAGTACTCAAGATGTGGTCACCTTGTTTCCTTATCTTCTATTCCCTCTTCACTTCCAATCACTTACATTTTTGTCAAACGATCCTTTATAGATCACAGCTACAGCCCTATCATCTTTATCGCATCTTACCAGTGATGCTGGAGATGAACGGGCATCATTCTTGCTCTAGAACCTGAAGATCCAGCGGCAAAAACTGAAACATACCATACAAAGACCCAGGCACAGCTCGAACCCGCGCACTGCAGATGATTACATTCAAACTGCAGAAAAAAAACCTCCTAAATCTGTTTCCTCTAACTGTTCCTGCTGTAACCTGAGTGGGCCCGTCCCTGGAGCTGAAGAGGGGGTTCATATGGTTCTCCCTGGGCCCCTCAGAACTCACATTATTCATGCAAACCACTCAAATTACACAAGCACTGGTCCACTGCCTCCAGCTCACACACAAACACACAGCATAAACACAAGTGATTGCCCTGAGAAATTATCTCATGTGGTTTAATCTGTCAAATTGACTTTGCTGATGTTTTCCAGTTAATCACTCTGGAGCTGACCTGAGGTTTATGGTAACCTATATGAGATGGCCAAAGCATTGGAATATGAATCCTGGATTTCAGTGCCTCTTTCTCTCTTTTCCTTTCAAGTTGCCCTCTTCCCTCAATATTTCACTCTTTGTACCCAACAGAACTCTTTGTTCCAGACAGAAATCTTGGCTTGAATTACAAAAGAATCAGGGGAGATGTTTTGGATTATGGAAGATACAAAACTGGTATGTGTCAAGATGAGTTTAAATGATCCGTCTATAAGTTGTAGGTCTGAAAACAAATACAATTACTTAACTGTCTAAATCGAGACACACTATAGCTTTATATAAAAACAAAAGAAGTCTAATTATAAATACTATAGACCAGCGTTTCCAAACCATTGGTTTGTAAACCCCTTAGGGGTTTGTGATGAAATACAGTGGGTTCATTAGATTAACCCTTAAATACATGGGTATTTTGCAAAACATTTCATACTAGGGCTAGGATTTTTATTTGGTCGATTCGATTTTCAAAAGCCATTGATCGATATTTTAATCTATGCGCAACCCTCAACTGCAATGAGAGGAAATCACTCGCATTTGCAACCAAATCTCACGCTATGCAAATAAAAATGTATATATTTGGCAAGTGTCTGGTAAACATTTAGATTTCACTCACCAGTAATTGTGTAGTAATAGTGGTGGAGTATTCACAGCGAGAACCATTCACTGCGTGTTGAGAGTAAAAGTTGTTCTATGTAATGTGTGTCCAAAGACGAGATCCACACACAGTGCCGGACCTCCCTACAGGCAAACTAAGCAAGTTGCTTAGGACCCCCGATCCACCAGGGTAGTAGTAGTGTTATGAACATACTGACGTGGGCCCCCAGACAAATTTTTGCAAAAAAGCTAGAACTGGCACTGTCCATGCAACCTATTTGTCATTGATTAATGTCTCTTTTATAACTCTTTCTGTTATTTAAAGTCAGTTGTTGATCATAAACAACAAAAAAATTATAATTTAATTGTAATTAGGCATAGTGCAGATGAGAAGCCATTCGAGTCTCGTAAACATGTGGTAATGTAAAGACGCAGTTTACAGAAATGCAGAATTTTCTTAAAGAAACAGTACCTGTTTTTTTTAGCACGAGTTCAACAAATCAATGCAAATACCTCTAAACAGTACAAATTATGCAATTAAACAATACAAATTTAACAAAATATATGTAATGTAATATCATATTTTTTGATTAAATACTTTGATTTGTTCATTTTTAAAAAGCTAAATGTGACAAATGATGAAAAACTAATCAAATATAATTAGTAAAATGTACATTTTCATATTGTACCTAATAAGAAGTTCCCCTATAGTCCCCCACAGCATTAGCTGGGAGAGAATTTATTTCATATGTAAGCAAAAGGGACAATATTACTGAAAAATAGCCATATGAATCGAAATCAAAATATTTTCGAGAGCTTGTCAATCGGAATTTAATCGGAAAATCTCTATCGATACCCAGCTATTTTTAGCGACCCGGCACATATATCTACCACAAATGGATCTATTAAATGCCCAGATAGCATTTTCAAGACATTTCGAAAATAACACAATGGAATATATTCTGATTTATTTTGATGTTTTATATTTTACATATTAAAGAGATGATGCAACAAATCATAGAACTTCTAAATTGAGCTATACAGAAACTACACATATGTATATTCTCAGGCACTTGAGTCTAAACAGATGCACAATTTACATCATTTTAGTAGTACACATAATGTTCATGTGTTGTATAGTTTATTTCCACATTAAATCATTAAAATTTAGTTAT
This sequence comes from Moxostoma hubbsi, assembly GCA_032164185.1. Lineage (NCBI taxonomy): Eukaryota > Metazoa > Chordata > Actinopteri > Cypriniformes > Catostomidae > Moxostoma > Moxostoma hubbsi. Next base: position 23,841,535 of record JAVLUX010000033.1, read on the forward strand.
GGAATGGAGAAAAAAAAGCAACTATTACATAAAGTAACTCCAGTCACTAATGGTCCTATACACTTATGGTATAGCTTTTGCAATTTTGGCATTTCTTTCTTTCTTTCTTTCTTTCTTTCTTTCTTTCTTTCTTTTTTACACTTTTCAGAAGAGAAAGGAAGGAGGAATACTTAAGAGGTGTGTGCATAACTACAAAAAATGGATATGGTAGAGGTCCCAGATCACTAAAGGCCCGAGGTATGTATTTAAGGGTTAATAGAAAAACCAATGCTGAATTTAATGGAATAAAAATAATCAAATTTAAATTATGAAATTAAAAATAAATATATACAAATAAAACAAAATATGTAGAAAATTATCTCTAACATGTATCAAAATAGATAAATGTCTTTAATAATGTATTATATATTACAAATTATAAATAATAAATTATATATAAATGTAAAAATCTGCAATTAAAATCAAGATATTGGGGAATTCATATTTATTGAGGTTAGCATTACTTAAAATTTCAAGGGTTCTTCAAGTGAATATTTTAGGAGACACAGTAAAAACTGTATTTGTTTTATTGAATCAAATCGATTTTCAAAATAGGGACATACCCGAATGGGATAAATGAGTCCCCAAAGGGAGGTTTTGTCAGATTTAATTTTGTCCCCAAACTATAGCCAGGAAAACACAACCATATGCACATACAAAAATGTAATCTGTGACAAAGGGCGAGGTAAAATCAAAAGTGAGCATCCCAATGCTCTTGGTGTGCTTACAAGGGAGCCAGGAATTACTGTATGAATGTACTTTTCACAGTCTTGTGGATAGGACCTTCAGGAAAAGATTCATTTTCTCACTTTCATTTGGAACGACCCAACCAGTGGTGCAGTGTCCTTAAAGTATGCAAGAATGCTGTTTGGATTCTACCCAAAAATGAATAAATGGAAACACTCACCTTGAGACATTGTCGGGTGAGCAGGCGGAAATGCTGGTGTCCATACTGTCTGAGCTGTCTACACTCAGCGTGTCGAAGGCACGTCCGTTATCTTGGTAACCGAAGGAGTCGAGATAGACGTTGGTCTGTGATGAAGTCCGGCTGCTGAGATCATTCAACTTTGTTCGGTGCTTCTCGCTGATGTGCTGCTGACTGTGCCCTGAGAAACATACCAGCAACAAAAGAAGGTAAACCAGAATTCTAAATAATGAACTCTATTGAGTTGCACTGAGTTGTCCTGAGCTCCCCCAAGTCCTCCTGCCTATTTTGCAGCTAATTCAGCTTTACCTGAGAGTCCTGCATCACTCCCAGTGGATGTTTCTCCATTTCTGCCGCTCAACTCGGTGTCCACTAGCCTATCATTGCCCAAGGCATCCTGGGCCTCCTTATTTTGCTCACAAAGACCAGCCAGCGTGCAATAATATTGCAACAGTGTAAGTGAAAGAAGGCTCAACTCTGAGATCTCAAACCCCTAAATACTTGGTCTCTATATTGGTAACTATATGTCGAGAATGAAGAGATAGACGTCTATATCTGAGCTTGTTGTCTAATTAGGAAGCTTTCTTTTGGAGACGGGTAGAGTAACTCATTGCTAGGATGCCTACAGTGCTGAAAAAATAAGCCCAGCGAATGTGAGACTCTAATGCAACCTTGATAACATCAAGCAGTGTAAGAGCCGAGACTTGCCTCTTTGATGAGCTCACCCAGGGGACGTCCAGATAAACCATCCGACAACACACAAGAACATTTCTCTATCTAAATTAGTAAAGTTGAAAAGTTTATATATTCGTAAAGCTTTTGGTTAATTCAAAACATCAAGCAAGGAAACTTAAAAAGTTCACCATTAAACTCATCAGGTTAAGAGGAATGTTCATGTATGCTGGAAACAGAATGGAAGCATTTCCTGTCCTTCATCTTAACAGCATTCCTTCACTATCTTTACAAAACAAATAAATACACCCATAAACATTTTCACATCCTATTGGACAACAGCACCAGTGCCTTATAAGGCAGATTCAGTTTAATTTGTCTTGATTTGCAGTTGCAGAAAACCTCAAATCTCGTGATATAGCAAGGGTAACTAAGTTACCAACTAAAAAGCTTTCCGCACTTCGCTTAGTGGGTTATTGCCCCTATAATTATGAAAGGGTGTTATCATCACTTCTAACCCCGAGTTATGAAGACCTGATCCGAACAAGCCACTCCAAAGGTATTCAGAGTAAAACAATGCGGTTATTATTAAATTAAATATAAATTTGCTTAGGATTACATTAACCCAAAATGGTTTTAAAACTGACCCTGTCTTAAAGGTGCTGTTAGCGATTCATTCTGGAACTACCACCAGACTAGCTGAAAACGATACAAACACTGTCGATTGGTTGGGACAGTCTTGCTTCAATCACAAAATAGCACCGGAAATGTGTAGTATCTTTCTATTTTTGTAATTGGCTGAAAGCAATGACACATTCAAGAGGTGGCTGCTGCTAAACCAGAGTGAGAATGGTAATAACACATACAAAGCCTGGTGGTGTCTCAGTGATGTGGCTTCTCTAACAAAGGCTACCTTCTTTCCGCATATCAAACATCTCCCTCCACCTCAGCTCCCCAAAATCATGCAGCAGGTGTTCGCGAAATACTGGAACGGAATTGTAAAGCAACATCCTGGCCAATAGCTGATGGTACCTTTGGCGATCATGGAAAGATACTGTGATTTGCGGGACACATGCTTCTGTTTCTTCTATTAAAAGTTGGTTGTCTCAGACAAGAGAGAAATACTATCCATCTTCGCCTCGCCTTGCCCCTTTCATTTCTTTTATATACATCGATTTTACAGTGCTGTGATAGTTTGTTGTTTAGTGTTAGTCATTGCACTTTAAACTACTTTACTTTTTACTAGTTTCACTGGTAAAAATACCAATACCCTTTTTTACCCTACAAAAGGTCACTGTAACTAACAGTGAAACTGAGAAAATGTTTTGAATTATTTTGAAGTGGACATGGTAGTAACTGCATTTTCACACATTTTCAGCATATGAGCCAAACTTGACTGTCACAGTCACAGGACAGATCATAGTCAGAGAAATGATTTCAGTCAGAACTCAATTTTGCATTTTACGTGTGTAGGACAGTATAATAGCCAATTACATTTCTATTGAACTAATTATTCAGAATAGTCAAAGAGAAAGAATCATCATCATTTAATAATATATTGTTACTTCTTTAAGCAGTTTCCATCGGTGTTCAAATTTTACATTCTTAATCTTATATGTTATTGATCTCCCCATCTAATATATTTCCTTCCACACCATCCTTGTATTTATTCTTGATATGATTTATCTCCACTCTGATTTGTCTTTGTAATTTGCTTTATGGCTGTCTAATTTTTCTGAAAGTGTATTTTTATAATTCATTTCTTAGAAATGGATGTAGTATACCAAGAAAAAGGTTGTCAGGGCCCACATCAATCTTATGATTATATACAAATTTATCAGTTTATTTATTACAATAATTTTGTAATATTGGGATTAGGTGTCAAATATATTTTTAATGGGCCTTATGGTCTTAACAATTATGCCATGTTAAGGCAATTAAAGAAAATTGGCTAATAATGGCTTGTGAGTTAACCAGAGAGCCTTAAAATAATGTGTGAAAATTAAGAATTTAAGGCATAAATATTTTACTATTGCATAATATACTATAATAGCTATACAGTTTAGCTGGGTTACAAAAAATTTAAAGTCCAATGGATCAAAAGTAAATCGGACAAATAAGAGAGTCATATATTTGAGTTATTTAGACATATTTTGATAATTAAAATATTACTCAAATTGCACTCATTTTACTGTAAAATAATTTTATGTTGGACAGCTAAATTTATATTGTTGTTGGATTGCTAAATGTAGATTGTACTTTCCTTTTACTCGAATTGAACAAGTTCTTACTTAAAATCGCTTCAAAATAAAATCTACATTTAGCAATCCAACAACAAAATAAATGAAACAAAATGTAAAATTCAAGTCACTTTCAGGGGAATTATCAAAACATTGTGCAACCTCGAGTTTAGCAGTCCAACATATAATCTCTCCAAAATAAAATTAATGTTGGACTGTAAAATGGAGATTACCAGTTAAAACGGGGCTATTTCTGTTGCAGAATAATGCCCTGCAGTGCACACTTTGTTTCTAGTACCTTTGTTTGTGTTTAAGAGAAGATAATTTATTAAAATATTTAAATATTAATGAGACAAGTTTTGTATATTTATTTTGGGTTAATTAATTGTTATATTAAATCAAGAAATAATAATAAAAAATCTTTAGAAAAATCTGCAAATTAGTTAGATTAATCGACTAATCGAAGAAATAATCGTGAGATTAATCGATAAAAAATAATCTTTAGGTGCAGCCCTATAACAGGGTAAAATAAAAATAGAGTATAATAATAAAAATACAATGAAAACAGAACATCATAACTCTCAAAAGAACACAGTGGAAACAATGGATGATACTAGACACACCTAATCATGCAGAACTGATTTCACAGCATGACAATGTCATTGTATGAAGCAAAGTCATTTAATAACTTTGTTTTAAATTAAAAACAGATTTATTTCATACAAGATACATTTTTATATGTGCCATACAGCCTCAGTGAACAAAACAGTGCATTAAAGGAATAGCTCACCCAAAACAATTCTGTCATAATTTACTTTGTTACAAACCCATGTAGGTCACAGCATCAACAATTTGAAATTCACCTTTTGTATTCCACAGAAAATAGAAAGTTATACAAGCTTGGAATGACATGAGGGTGGATACATTTTAAATTTTGGATGAACTATCCCTTTAAAGTGAACTAACACTACAAGTTTTCTCATTTGAGTGACAGTCTCAAAAGAGAAAAGTAACAAGAGTGGAGATGGCATCAGTTGTGAGGTCAACAACTGAGGCAATAAATGTCATGCGGAGGAGGACATTCTTCACCAGAGGACACGCTAAGAGACTTGTTACATAATTTTCAATTAAATTATGTCAAATCACATCTAAACTACTGTAGGCAAACATCTCACACAGTGCCCTACCTTTCTTAGATTTGCCTGCAGGAGGGAGAAAGTAATCCAAGATTTTGTAAAGTTTGGCTAAAGCACAACTTTTGATGTGTATAATGTATTGTAACAAAATAACACTGTATATTTAAACTGAGGTGTGTGTGTGTGTGTGTGTGTGTGTGTGTAAAATGGAGAATCTTACCCTTGTGCAGGTGGTGTGTTTCCATTTGTATGTCTTTAGGGGAAATGGCAAGGGGTCGATTCAGCACACTCCCACAGCTGGAGCTTTGAGCTAAAGGTGGATGAGACTATACATAGAAAAATGGTGTCTTAGTGACATAGCCTAAAAAGTTGTATCTTCATATTTTTCAGGCTTGACAATATTCAATATACACTCACTGAAAACTTTATTTGGAACACCTGTAAACCTACTTATTAATCAGATTATCTAATCAGCCAATCATGTGGCAGCAGTGCAATGCACAAAATCACGCAGATACATGTCAGGAGCTTCAGCTAATGTTCACATCAACCATCAGCAAGGGGAAAAATGTGATCTCAGTGATCTTTCGAGAGTGGCATGATTGTTGGTGCCAGAATGGCTGGTTTGTGTATTTCTGTAACCGCTGATTCTCCTGAAATTTTCACGCACAACAGCCTCAGTTCTGCCAGAAGGAAATGCCTTGTTGATGAGAGAGGGCAACAGAGAATGGCCAGACTGGTTTGAACTGACAGAAAGGCTATGGTAACTCAGATAACCACTCTGTACAATTGTGTTGAGCAAAATAGCATTTCAGAATGCACAACATGTCAAACCTTGAGGCAGTTGGGCTAAAACAGCAAATGAACAACTTTATTAGGACCATAATGTTCCTAATAAAGTGCTAAGTGAGTGTATATACCTTGATATAAATGAATTTGCTCTAAAATAGCTTAAAGGTTCTTCTCCACCCAGAGGAACCAAAAACTCTAGCCAAACAGTTATTGCTGCCAAGTAAATTCAAGATGTTTAAAGGAAGTTGCAAAACACAGTAATAATCTACATTAGCTAAAAATAATCAAGGCATGTTTTCCATTAAGTTTCTTCACTAAATGAATACTGTGAAGAACAATAATCAACTTTATTTATATGCACCAATATACATTTTTAATAAAACATTTTGAAATGTGTAAGATGCCAAGCGGGCACTTCTGTGAACATTTTTGAATGATTCGATGGAAATGGACAGTTAAAAAGAACTGATTCTCAGAAATTAGTCGAACTTTCCAACTCCATCAGCATTGTTGCTACGGAATATTTTGGAATTTTCTCTAAATTTGGAATGCCCAATTCCCAATGTGCTCCAAGTCCTCTTGGTGGCATAGTGACTCGCCTCAATCAAGGTGGCAGAGGACGAATCTCAGCTGCCTGTCCAAGACTGTCAATACGCGCATCTTATCACGTGACTTGAGCTCGTTACCGCGGAGATATAGCACGTGTGGAGCCTTCACGCCATCCACCGGGGCATCCATGCACGACTCACCACACACCCAACAGAGAGCGAACCACATTATAGCGATCTCGAGGTGGTTACCCCATGTGAATCTACCCTCCCTAGCAACTGGGCCAATTTGGTTGCTTAGGAGACCTGGCTGGAGTCACTCAGCATGTCCTGGGATGCGAACTAGCGAACTCCAGGGGTGGTAACCAGCATCTTTACAACTGAGCTACCCAGGCTCCCATTGCTACTGAATTTTAAATCGGAGACACTATTAAAATATTACCGTCATAATCCTCTCATTCTCACAAGTTTAAGATTTTAGGAATGGGGCAATTTTTTTTATATTGCCAGCAATAAAATATACGGCAAACGTTCTACATATCACACTTCCTTACTACACATGCATACGTGTGTATGTTTGTGTATTCTTACTTTAGATGGTATGTTACGTCCCAGGGTGGCACAGTTGAACTGTGGGATTACAGTAGGTTGGGTATTCTTCCGAGGAAGTGTGCCACTCAAATGAGCTCCACCCTCTTTACCATACCGCTTCCTTTCCTCTAAGGTGCGAAAATGCTGAGGAACAGAAGGTTAAATGTATATCACTAAAAATTGCTCTCATATGCACATACATACACAAATGTGGCCTCCACAAGGTTTACCTGCCTGTGGCGGCGCTGTTTTTTGGCAGGTAGAGGAGGAGGAGGAGGAGAGGAGTTGAGGAAAGTAACCATTTCTTCAGGCCAGTGCACAGAGGGAGGTTTGTGGTTGGGACGAGAGCATGCAGTAAAAGAGGAAGAAAGAACGGCGGACGAGGACAGTGAACAGGAAGAAGGAAAGAGCTTTGACAAAGAGAGGAAGAGCAAATCAGTAAATTAGGATGGTAAAAGAAGGTTGGCTGACAGGCTAATAGGTTTTAAAAGGGGTCATATCATGAAAAGTAAAATTTTACTAGATCTTTTAAAATCGAGTTTGAAGTATTATGTAAATATAAATGTAACTATCAGCACTCAAATTTTCTTCCCCAGTCCAAATAAACCCTAATTATTTAAATAAGCAACAGAAATCCATTGTTCTGAAACTAGTACTTTTGTGACAGGATGAATGCATTAATAAATGATCGGCCACATTTACAGATACGTTCAATCTCAATGAAGCAGCAGTAAAGAGGAAGTAGGACCAATGCTCTTATTCTTATCAACCAAAGAAAATAATATTATTCCACAATGTACACAACTATTGATGAGATATTGGGATAGTACACCAAATGTTATGCTATTAAAAATGTATGATATGACTCCTTTAAAAAGGACAGTTCACACAAAAATTAACATTCTTTTTCATCATTTACGCACCATCAAGCATGACTTTCTTTCTTCAGCTGAACAAAAACAAAGCTTTTACGAGAATATTTCAGCTCTATAGGTCCATACTTTAAACACAATATAAAAGTAATCCATATGACTCCAGCATTTAAATCAATATCTTCAGAAGTGATACGATAGGTGTGGGTAAGAAAGCGATCAATATTTAAGTCCTTTTTTAGTATGAATTCTTCTCCCTGACCAGTCGGCGGTGATATGCACGAAGAATGAAGAATACAAAAACAAAAGAAGAATGTGAAAGTGAAAGTGGAGATTTATAGTAAAAAGGACTTACATTTTGATCTGTTTCTCACCCACACCTATCATATCACTTCTGAACATATTGATTTAACCATTAGAGTTGTATGAGTTACTGTTATGCTGCCTTTATGTGCTTTTTGGACCTTCAAAGTTCTGACCACCATTCACTTGCAATGTACGGACATACAGAGCAGAGATGTTTTTCTAAAAATCACAGCTTTGATTAAGTTCAGCAGAAGAAAGTCATTCATATCTGATATGGCGTGAGGGTTAGTAAATAATGAGATCATTTACATTTTTGTGTGAACCATACCTTTAACCAGGGCTCAACATTAACGCTTGTCTGGGACAAGTGAAATTTTGAACGGGCAAATTAAAGAGATTTTTACTTGCCCATCTGGACAAGTAGCCTAATCTTGAATCTATATTAATTGGACATGCGAATGGTGTTGTACCACGTCTCTACAAGTGAGCGATACGATAAAACTATTGCTGCTGTTTATAAACCAACAAAGCTTTCTTCACCGCAAGCGTGCAACATTGGATAAATCTAATGTTGTCTCGTCACATCATGGCACTCATAATACAGCAAGAAAGGCATAAATTGCAAAAATGCTTTGTGTAATAATACCATCTGTAGACTGAAGAGAAACACTTATAACAGACTTATGTACCCGTTACATCTCTCATCTTTCTAGAGCTCCATCTAATGTATGTATCTGAGGTATTTTCTCAGCAAGAGATAAATTCATAAAGGCTTGAGGGTGAGAAATGATTTACCGTCTTTCAGCACTCTGTTCTTAATGACAATGTAGGCTTTTCTTTTTTTTTTCTTTCTTGCATCCTTACTTTTGTTTTTGTCTCCGGACAAGTAACTTTTTTACTCGGGCAAGCAAATTACCAATTTACTTGTCCAAAGGACAAGCACATGACAATGCTTAATGTCGAGCCCTGCCTTTAACATAACAGATCAAAGAAAAAGCAAATCAAACCCTCACAAAACATACAAAAATATTAAAATTATGGAAAAATAACCACATAACCATTTAAAGTGACCTTATAATCCAATTGTGCATGCAAACTAAAGCTTGGACATGCATAAATCCTAAAACATATAAACTATCCTGACCACACACCTCACCCTCTCCTGATAGGGCAGTGCTCTCCGCAGGACTGGGGTCAGGGTCAGTCCCTGTGGCAGGGGCATCAGGGGAGGGCTGGGCTTGGGTAGGGAGGGAGGTAGGGGTGGGGTCTACCCCCAGCTGAGTGTACAGTTCATTGATCTCATTGACTGTAACATAGCCCTGTGGGACAAACCATTTGGGAAATGGGGGGAGAGTTGAGGGTGTGAAAAGGAGAAGAAATACATTCAAGTAGGTTAAAAAATGATTAATAATGAGCAAATTAATAACCATCAGGTGAAACGATGAAGATTAAAAATGTCAGTAATTGTTGAATGGATCAAAAATATAAAATAATAAAACTTAATATAGATGCAAGCAGCAATTAACAGGGTTAAAGTGGCATAGGAACTTTGAGCGCATGTGTTTCAAGATATTTTCATACATCCTGATGTTCATGAAAGTTTGCATGCATTTTCAAAAGCATATTCCGCATATGCTTACTAAATGTATTGAAGAGGTTTCTTTGAAGAGGCCATACCCATATGTTTAAATATTGTGAAATATGTAACAAACGATTTTTCGATCAATGATCAATGATTCGCGAAGGTAAGTTGTTCAGAATGAAGAGATCTGGCATATAATATGGAAAAGTTGTGTTTGTGAAACACTATTGACCTGTTTCAGTGACCTCACTTTTTCCCACAGCCACTACATTTGTGACTATCAGCAGGAGAAAACCTGTCTGTGAATGGAAAAGCAGCCGTTAAACGATGTCAAGAAAAACATAAAAAATGCTTTGGACCCAGTCCACAGATCTGAGGTCAGCACAAATAATGCCAAACTTGACATTCATGGACATTTAAATATTTATTATATATATTAAATATATTTATCTCCATGATATAAAACCTTTATATAAATTTATATATAACTTTAAATAATTTTGCCTCTGGTAATTAAACAGCAAGATTTAAAAATAGCAACAACATTTTTGCCGGCTAATTAAAGGTATATGGAATTTTAATCACAAACATGGTGGCATGGTCATACAGTGATGTCACATGAAACAGGTCAATACAACCATTTACATGCATGTGAAGGCATCTTCTGGTGGCCAATTTTTTTTATTTTATTTGTCCAGACCTCTCCTATGTTTTTTTACAGGGTGTTTGTTGACTATCCTGCATTTTCAAATAATTCAATATTGTCAGTGCATAATTGTTTGGTGCTGTTCTTTGTAAATGTAAAGTCATCACTATCAGTGATGTGTGGTGGCATACACATGTTCTAACAGAAGATGGAGAGATGCTTATTGATAGCACAAGGTATTTACAACAGTTGTATGGTAAATAATTATTTGGCCGTTTCATGTGTTGCATGGCAGTTCAGAAAGCATTTGTGGAAAACGTTATCATATTTGACATCAGCATATAGCTCTGTTTACATGAGCTAAAAACATGTCAGAGAATTTCAGTGCAAGAAAGTATCACCCCAAAAGGCAGTATGGATTTAGGAAATGGTTATTGCAAGAACCTGAGATTACAGAGAAAAGCGTAGTGTATATTGACTAACATCAGTAGTGGAGTTGAACAAGCCAGAAATGGAGCGTGCTAGGAGAACTAAGGATAAGTTTGAAAGTGTAAATGTAAATGTGAACGCAGGAAGAGTATGTGTTGCAAAAGATATTGACTCTTCAGGAAGGTTCATATTTTTAATTCAATTTAAGGTAATGTGAAATAAACAGCCGACAAGACCATACATAGAATCTTATAAATCATATGAAAACCGGGTGGAAGATATCTCTGGAATATAAATAATTAAGTGGCTAATAGGGGGTCTAATATACTTATGCAGACAAGAGTATCTGCAGAGCAGTTCACAGTCTATGTAGTTCAGGGCATGAGCAGTATGTGGCATAAAGGATTGTTGAGTTTGAATTTGTGTGGCATGTCATTGGTAAAGGGTTATAATTTTATCAGGGCATATGAGTGGAATGGGTATATAAAGTAAAAAAAGAAAAAACATGCAGGTAGCATGCATATGAATAACATGTGTACCAAAGATTCATAACTGATGTAGTGCCACCTGTTGTCCGATCTCCACCAAATTGTGCATGCTTCTTACAAATTAAATCTTGCATAGGCATACTAAATCTGATGAAAATAGGACTTTTTGTTTAGGAGTTATTGGCTTTAGTGTAATCTAGGCTGCACCCAAATGTATAAATTATCCTGTTATAGTTTTGTTGCTGTAGAGTAAAAAAACCTAGGACTGGTTTGCAAAAGTTTTTTTAAATAACCAAAAATATTTAGCGAACAATTTGTTTGACACCAATGATCTTTGAGGCAAAGCTGTTCAGAAAGTGGAGGTCTATCATATGATATGTCTGTTTGACACACCTAATATTTCAGCGATTTGCATGCATGTAAAATGCAATAGCGCCTCCCAGTGGCCATTTTTTTATAACATTTAGGACCAAGAGTCAAATACGCCCTATACGTTTCATTCCGATTGGCCTTTGCTGACCTTGTCTAAAAGCTACTGAAAAGTTGATTGGTCAATGGCGGCCATGTTTTTCGAGATATGCAACTGTCCTTGAAGACCTTGATGGCACCTTAGACAAAGACACCGCATAAAAAATTACAGGTCGATTGGACCAAGGCTCCTTAAATAGAGCCATTTTTAGTATTAACATTTTTTTCATGTGTCCTCAGAGTGACACCAAACATAATTTCCTGAGTTTTGTGAAAATATCACATACCGTTCAAGAGTTCTAGGCATTTGTGTTAAGGTTGCCAATCACGCTTTGTTTGTTTTTGCGTACCGCTGCGACGATGAATTGAAAGCTCAAACTTTTTGATAATTGATGGTGGGACTCCAGAGAATCTTTCTGCACTGTTTTGTTTCCGATTGGTTGAATGACCTAGGACTAGTTAGCAAAAGTAGGTTTTTGTGAAAAATCGCAAATTGCGAAAATGATTTATGCTGGAAATGAAATAGAAACGATTCCAAAAATATACGATTTTATATACGTTTTAGGAGTTATGGCCCAAAAGGCATTAGCTTTTGCTACAGCGCCACCAATAGGCCAATCATGATGAGAAATGCGCATGCTTAGCCAGCTGGAGAACTAACATTCCCCAAAGTTTCATGTCTCTAAACCTTACGGTTTGGTCTGCACGATCAGTTTTAGGGGAGAAAAACAAATAATTCATAACAATAATAATTTCAATAGGGTTTCAGCACTTCATGCTTGAACCCCTAAAAATGTTTTTTACATTTATTTTACTCCTATCCCAGATTAAAATTGATAGACAATTATGAACAAGCCATTTAAAACTGTATTTCCCTGTAAATTGTAAAAACTGTGGTTATGTTTCGCTTTCAAAACGTTCTATTTGTTTGAGCATTTCGACCAGCCCAACACAACAACATGTGAATCTGGGGTGGGACTGTCTGTTTGGTCAACAGGGGAAAGTGTCTGGGAAACCTGACTGTAAATGTCATTATTTTTGCGAATTCCATTTGGTGCAGCTATTAACACAGAAATGATACATTTCACCTTTAAACCACTGATAAAATCATTAAAGAATAAATTATTAGGTTATTATATCAGTATCAAGAGCAAAAGGAACAACAGGAAATAAGCAATTAGAGCTTTTCTTACATGCACATTCCTAATGTTTTACCTCTGCATTTTTGATAGAGAGAGAGGAGAGAAGAGTAGAAAAAAACAGGGGGTCAGCAGGAAGTGAAGACAGGGTTTTGTGGGCATGGCACAATTCACTATGAGGCGGACACACGTCGGCCAGTTGGATGCAGTTCTGGAATACAGGGAAAAATGCCTTGTTTCCATGATGAGGAAATGTCTGAGAAAATACAATCAACCCTCTGCAACTAAAGGTTTCCAGGTTGCAAGGGTCGAAATAGGAGCATGGGTTTTGTTGGGGAAGGTGATCATGGTTAGTTCTTCCCTAATTTTCTGTAGTTACCATAACAATGTTATGGTGGTTTTTTGGGCAGCCACACATGGTTGCATAAGTTGCAGTTCTCTGGTCTCAACCAATAGCATGTGTATTCCAAGAGAGTACAATGCCATAATCCAGTGGTTCTTAATTTGTTTTGGTCATGCTCCCTTTGAAACTAGAAAAACTTTTGTATTGTGTCAAGACAGACAAAAATTTAAATGAATTAACTGAAATTTTAAGGTGCGGGGTGCACCTTACACTTTGAGAATCGCTGCCATAATCCATGTAAGAACAAAAAAGATTTGCCTTAAAAGACCCTGGACACAACTCATAATTGGCAGCTGTCATATCAAGCTTACCTCCTTCATACTGATGGGACTAACAGGGAAAACCAATGCCCCAGTGAGCTCTGAATATTTCTTCTCCAAGTTGACGAGATTCTCCTTTTCCTGGAAGAAAAAACAAAACAAAAAAACAATAGGGTCGAGAAGACCAAAAAACGGTTTAGGAATAATAATTTATTATAATTGTTCACCAAAATTGAAAATTTAACCCTGTTTTTTGTTGTTCTAAACACTTATGTCTTTTCAAACTTGGTGCATAACATTATGTTATGATACACAAAAGATGCTGTTTGAGGTTTTACAGAATACTTCAATGGTATTTCTATAGTATTTTTGGGCCTTTTTGGAGCTTGACTGTTGTATGGTAGAGAGCAATGTGAACATTCTTAAAAATGTCTCCTTTTGTGTTTCACAGAAGAAGAAGAAAAGTCATACAGGTCTGGATCGACATGAGGGTTTAATGAGGACAGAACTTTCATTTTCTGGGTTCATTTAAAGGGATAGTATAAATTCTCCTCCCTGGGCAGTAGGTGGCGGTATGCACAAAGAAAGTGAATCAGCAAAACAAAAGAAGAATGTCAAAGTAGAGATTGATAGTAAAAAAGGACTTAAACATTGATCTGTTTCTTACTCACACCTATCATATCGCTTCTGAAGACATGGATTAAACCACTGGAGTCGTATGGATTACTTTTATACTGACTTTATAGGCATTTTAATCTTAAAAGTTCTGGCTACCATTCACTTGCATTGTATGGACCTACAGAGCTGAGATGTTCTTCTAAAAATCTTTGTGTTCAGCAGAAGAAAGAAAGTCATACATATCTGGGATGGCATGAGAGTGAGTCAATTATGAGAGAATTTGAGGGCGAGTAAATGATAAGAGAAATTTTCATTTTTGGGTGAACTATCCCTTTAAGGGAAAAAAATATTTGGGGACCAAAAGGTGTAGAAACACTGTGGTGTAGTGATATAAAAAAAGACTAAGCTTATGTCATACCCGCTGTAGCATCATCTGAAGATTGTTCTTTTCCTTCACAAAGTTCTCCTTGTCCCTCTGAGCTTGCTGGGTAATCTGGGTGTACTGTTTCTTCAGGGCCAGGAGCCTCTCCTGATGACATCACACATTGAAGCAATGCTCACATTTAGACATTTTTTTTTCTCAATTCCCAATTTGGAATGCCCAATTCCCAATACATTCTAAATCCTCATGGTGGCATAGTAATTCAATCCGAGTGGTGGAAGATGAAACTCAGTTGCCTCTGTGTCTGAGACAGTCAATCCATGCATTTTATCACGTGGCTTGATGAGTGTTACCACGGAGACCTAGCACATGGAGACTTCACACTATTCTCTGCAGCATCCACACACATCTTGCCACGTGCCCCACAAGAGCGAGAACCACATTATAGCGACCATGAGGAGGCTAACCCAACGTGACTCTACCCATCCTAGCGACTGGGCCAATTGGTTGCTTAGGAAGCCAGACTGGAGTCACTCAGCACACCCTGGATTCAAACTTGCTGTTGTCAGCGTATTTACTTGCTGAACTGCCAAGGCCCCCACATATTTAGACATTAAAGTACACTTATGGATTGATGTTTGCATATCCTTGTCACAGTGCGCACTCACAGATAAAAACCCACCTTTCGTGTAACAGTGCTCCGCTGGTATTCTGCAATATCCCTGAGAATCTTTTGAGTCTGAGTCTCTTTCTCCTCATCCTGACGACTCTCTCGCTCCAGCTGCTGAAACTCCAGATCTTCAAAATGCTTGGTCTCCACCTCTAGCGCCTCTGCATCCTGATACATAAATAAATATGAATATGGTCTGGATTTAGGCTTCACTTATAATTTTAAATTGGACCATGCAACAATCACAAGCCAAGGAAGTGACGTTGTCATTCTCCCATGCTTAAATCAGCTTCAATTACACCAACACCAGCTCAGACCAAATCCACTCTCATCACCCATCCTCCCCTGGGATGGAGACAGAGGTTAAGGTTTCACCCAGCAGGAACAGTGCCCTCACCTGTCACATGCCAGTCAGTAGAGAAAGTGCCACAACTTCCTCCCGTGACAACTGACCTTAACATCAATCATGTCAACACATACATAACATGACCTTCGGCAACGTAAAGAACTCAATTACAGGAACAGCTACCCTTCTCCACAATTACAATCAAGGCCAGCTCCAAATAACCATGTTCCTACCTATAATTTAATTAAAAGCCTGTGTGTTCACTACCAGGAACTGTGAAGCAACAAATAAGGGTAAGTCGCAAAAACCTTTCATGAACATGTTCAGGCCATATTCCACCCCAAAATAAAAATCAATAAAAGAATGAAGAAAGTATATTAGACTTTCAGGGTCATTACGATTTTAGCATTGTGCATTTTGGAGTGTGACGATGAAATTCAAACCAAAATTCAACTCAATAAAAAAAAAAAAAATTACTTCACAATATCATTTAATTACAGCATTACAATAACCTTGAACATTTTTTTCACAATGCAACAACATTTGAATGATCTAAAAAAACTGACTTCATTTTCAATATGCAATTGATAAATATAATTTTTTTTTTTCTGGTTTTGTGAAATAGTACCTGGATATTGGATATAATCTGGATATAATCCTGAGATTCACTGATCCATGCCAGGATGTTCATTCTCGAGAATAGTGCTATTTTACGTACATATACTATAATACCATGCCATGCATTCAATTACATAACAACAGTGCATGCGGTGTGAGAGAGAAAGTCAGCCTGACTATCTCTGATGGAGGTGAGACAGATGCAAGCACTATGGATGAAAAAGAGGAGAGGGACTCTGTTATGAGGAAGAGGCGGATGAAGGATGTGTACGAGTACTGACCCTGCAGAGCTGCAGTTGAAGTTGCTCTTTCAGGGCTTCAGGGCAGGTGTCCAATTGAGTCTTCTGATCTGCAAGCAGCTTTGCCAGACACTCTAACTTTACACGCTCGCCATCGAGCTTGGCTTTGTCCTTCGTATATGAGGATGGGATGTAGGGAAAGAGGAGAGAAGGGTTAGTGCAGAGGCAGGTGGGGTAAGCAGGGTTAGTTACTACAGCAGGACATTATGGATATGGATGGGTTGAATGAATGAAGAACATGAAAATGCAGAGAAATTATGTTTTTGCTTAGAATAAAAGGTTTCAACATGTATCCTCTTACAATATCTTGGCAATCACTTTCAAATTGAACTGAAAATGACAAAGGCCTCTTCATACCATGCGTAACAACACCCATTAACCATGGTAAAAAATTGCTGCCTTAAGTGTCTTGTTGATACTATAAATGGCAATATAATAAAATGACACTAATTATATATATATATATATATATATATATATATATATATATATATGTTTTTTTTAATAATAATTACCCCAAGTGGGGTACCACTAGCCTAATCAGAAGTATCTATTGCTAATCCCTGTTGTATCTGATAATGTAAATAGTCAAAAAAGACAAATCTTCCATATCAATTTACCATATACCATGAAAATCAACATATTGATATAATTACATAGAAGTAATTCGCTGAATAGTTTAGAAGGATAATTGTACCGTAGGATAATGGAATATTAGCTTAGCAGGCTAATTGGTTAGCATGCTAATTTAAGACACACAGATAAATATTTAAACAGACCCTTTGTTGCTTTTGTTATATCACAAGATATGTAAAATCTAGCTTATATAGTTAACATTACATTAATTGAAGTTTTTCATGATTGAGACTACATACATTTTCAAGCACACTTACAAAAAACGAAACTAGCTGCAAACGTTTGTGATGTGGTGAGAATCAAACGTTTTGCCACTCATTTTCACGTGCAATTGAACTGTTGATTCACCACAAATGTTTGCCAGAAGTTTGCAGCTCTTTGCCGGTATTGGTGAACATATGGCAAACCTTTGGCAATAATGGACCACTTTCCACAAGTTTGCAGCAAAGCTCATTTGCATGTGAAAATAATCAGTGGCAGTTTGCACAAAATTTGCCACGAACTCTCAATTTTTGTATGGGCGATACTGTAGGACTTCCGATCAGGCACAGAAAGAAATATCCAAAACAACTTCTTTCAGACTGAATTTTGCATGACAGCAGAACTATCGGTTTAATCAAGAAAATATCCACCACAAGAGCTAGCACCTCTGAAACAGTTCCTCTGCTAGAGAGTTCAAGAAGGGCCTGTAGACTTGTATGTCTCTGCAGCTGCCAGGCTAAATGGAATGAGCCGGAAGTCAGCCCGAACTTGACGATATAGATGGCAGGTGCCAGGGTTTCCACCACCTCCAAGCTTAGAAATCCCTTACATCAACACAGTGTAGTGTCACTCAGTTCAGCAGAGGTGTATTTAGAGCAGACCTGGGATTACAAACTGTGACACAATCTGTGGGACTGCCAGTGTGTGTGTGTGATGCAAACAAACATGTCATGCTTTTTCAGTAAGGTTTCATATGGATTGTACATTGATGTCTGGTACACATACAGTGGCCCCAAATAGTATTTGGACACTTCAGCCACACATAAACATTTATGAATGTCATTACATTAGAATACACAATAATCAAACCACATGGCATCTGTAAACAAATGATGCTACACTCAAGTATCTTTACTTTTCTGTGCCATTATTACAATTTTTTTCAAGCATCTGGTGTCGAGGGATTTTTAAGTGGATGTATGAAATCAGATGCCCTCAATTAATATTTCACACAGGTGTCCTATTGGAGTAGCCACAGGTGTAGTTAATCATATTAACTATGGACTAGGGCTGCACAATTAATCAAAATAAAATTGTGATATGTGCGATTATTAAACCGCATAGGGCTGCAATTTAATTAATTAAACAAAGAGTCTGTTCACAACTCCATCTCATGCTCAAAAGTAACCAATGTGCTCAGAGTTCGTTTCAGTTTGCTTACGTGTGCATAGTGCATTATATTTAAAGCGTTCCAGATTTACTTTAATTTCACACTTGCTAAATTCCAAATATTTGTGGTTGCTACAAGTTAATATACAAATAATATAGTACACCCCATGGCATTGGGTATTTGTGGACAAAGGAGATGATATAAATTGAGAAGCACATTATACTGCTATTGTAAATGTGAACTCAACAACACACAAACTTTTTATGCAGATGTCGCCAATATAAAAGTTTGACACTTTAGAACTCATTGGTTTAACTGAACCATTGCTTATATTTTCAATATAATCACAATGTGACTTGACAATATGGTGAAGCCCTATAACGGACATATCCTGCTAGCATTTGACAACCAATGTTAAGTGTCCAAATAATCCTCATCTTTATTCTGAAAATATGTATATTTATCATTTCAAAGTAAACGTCTTTTTATGAAATATTTTGCTTGAAGAATGTGCTAGTGTTTTTTTGTTAAAAGCCCTTTGGTTTGATATTTTGTAGTGCTGTCAGTCAATTAAAAATTTTAAAATCACGATTAAATCGCATGTTTTTCCCCACAGTTAATCGTGATAGTTAATCATGATTAAAATCGTAGATTTTAAAAGTGCTGAAATTTGATACTATATATACACTTTTTTATTGTCAAAATTAATTTATTTCCATTTTAGGAAAGAAAACAACAATATGAAGCAACAATGTTTAATTAATATTTTCCAAACAAAGCCTTCCACAATATAAAGAGAAAAATGCACTAATAAAGTGTCAATTCAATTAACATTAAAGTCTTTAAGTGGGAGTTTGACTAAATTATAGAACTAGTCCCCACATATAGGTTGCATATTCATTGCAAATGGTATTAAATCTCTTAAACTCTCATCCTTCACAATATTAGTCTGCAGGTAGACTGCAGCTATCCACTTTCTTACAGCAATTGTGAAGCTGCGTTCACGAAACATACCTTGAAAAGTGCTTGCAAACAAACATATTTATAAAGGCTGAAAAATACTTTATTTCTATCACAAGTCCCATCTGGGCTTGTTTTGTGCATAAAATAGTTCTAAAAGCTCCTTTCTCCATTTATCACTGACAGGGAAGCGCTGTCAGAGATTAATTTATTTATTGAGATAACAACCTTTGCAGTTCTATCATAAGAGAGAGCGTAACAGTCAAGTATTGTGATACGACAATACTGCACATAGAATGTCTATGGGACCACAGCGTTATGCTGGTTTATGCTAGGCTTTTAGTCTCGTCTTGGTAGAAGGGCTCTGGCACTGTGGCATTTGCATCAGTGTAATGACTCCGGATGGAAACATTACAAAGGTTCCGCCCTTCACACAAGTTTATGTTGTATTAACAGTCAATACGTTAACTGCGATTAAGAAAAATGAACACGTTAAACTTTTTAATTAATCGCATGCATTAACGCGTCAATTCTGAAAGCTCTAATATTTTGTAATCTAATCTGATGACATACTTTAAGTGTGTCCAAATACTTTTTGGGGCTACTGTTGTTGATCTTGGACACATACCTGAGATTTTTCGTTCTGCGCCTTGTTCTCAATGTCAGCCATCTTGTCTTTAAGTTGCTCCAAAGCGTCTTTCTCCTGCTGCAGTTGAGCAGTCTCCGAATCCTGCTCCCCCTCCAACAATGCACGCTCCACTTCCAACTAAACACACACCAATAAATAGAATTAATTTACACCTTATGTAAAGTTCTAATTTAGAGATAGTTTTCTTTTTTAATTTTGGAGCACAAATGAGGTCACTGTCAGTGAATACCACACAATTAATTGATTTCAACTGTGCTGTTAGAGAGTTCTGGACCACCTAGGATGTGCCTAATTTCACAAAAATAAAATGGGACCACATTCTGAGCTCATGAAACTCATAAAAGTGCAGGCTCATAAAACCACCACAGAACAGAAAGGGCTGAGACATTCGGTTTGTTGAATGGAGCTCTAATGGAATAGCTGACTTAGCAGTAAAGAGGCACTGCTGACAGATGATCAAATCTACTTGTGTATCATTAATCAATTGATGGGGAGTTTCTGCTATAAGAGCAAGAGCAATAGCTATCTCTCCCATTCTCATACAGTATTCACCATTGCATTGTATTTTACACTAGGTCTTGGACTTTATGAACACCATGGCAGCATCTAAAAGCTACAGGTGGTTCACACTACCCCAACAAACACCAAACAAACACCAACATTTGTTAGAATTTGTTGGTTAGTAATATTTGAAATGTCGGTGTTGGCATTTTTTGAGGCAGTTAGATGCTATACTAATTTCCTTCTCCACTACTTTGGAAAGACTACACATCTCATGTTTAACTGTAGCTTAACAGATCTACTATGATACAATTAGGGCTGGGTATTGATACACATTTCCTGAATTGAATCTGATTCACAAGTTCTCGAATTGATTCAGATTCATATGGGTATATTTCAGTTCAAATGTTCATTTTGCTTGCATATAAAAGATATGATCCCCCAGCTAATGCTGTTAATTATACAGTGGACCCTCTTACTAGGTACATAATGATATTAATTTTACTCATTTTATTTATTATTATTTATATGTATCATTCGTTTTTCATCAATTTGGTAACATTTGAGTTTTTTAATAATGCGCAAGTCCACGTATTCCATATGTCTTGAAATTGCATACATTAGGATCTCGTTGCAGAACATCTTCGCCACTATAATACTCAATCACTGGTGAGTGAAATCTAAACATATACCAATCAGTGCTGTATATCCAAAACAACCGGCTCGGTGTCATTCATTACAGAATCTGACTACTCTGTTCGTCCTGTAGACTCAGAAGAGGGCAGTGCTGCAGCTGAATAGATAAGCAGGAAAAAAAATATTTTAGTATGCTGCAATTTCACAAACCGTTAACTTAACCTAGTTATGAAAATCAAACGGATTGTTTTTTTTTTTTTTTTTTTTATTGAACCAGTTTTTAATAATAACTGGTTCTAGGTTTCCAGCACAACCCCTGTAATGGTGTAGTTACATCATCTACCCACAGGGTCTAACTGGTCCAATTCTACCAGGTCAAAACTTGACCCCTTAGTACACCCCCATAACAGTGGGTTGAATACAACTCACTGGGGACAGAAAGCCTGAGCCATCAAGCCTCACTGGAACTTTATGAAGAGAGAGGATCAGATAGGAGGAATGTGAATTAAAAAGGAGAAAGGGATGGAGGAGTTTCCAAATATTGAAATCAAATCAGGAATGGAGTGTGTAATTAAAATGGAGAGACAGAGCTGATGAGAGAGCTGAAGTGAGAGACAGCAAAACAGATATGGTCTTGGCAGGTCAGACTACTTCATCAAGCTGCGGTCTTCATCACAGCTCCTGATCACTTTGCCACATGCACAAATCTCCCACATAAACACATGACTACATCTCTACCGTTACTGACACTAATCCCACCATTCCTGATATCTCCCCCTCCTCTCCAAGCTGCCGGCGATGGTTGCCCCAGTTATACATAAGATACAATTTAGCCTAGTTGTGACATAAATGGGCACTAAGTCACAATTTACACACTACTAAATATGTAAGCACTGCACCATTAAACTTAGGTAGAATGTAACCCTACGTATAAACTAAATATTTAATAAAGCCTCCAACCAGGAGTAACGTATGGAATAAAAAATGGAATTGGAATGGAATGGAATTGATGTCATTTAATGACATCAATGAGCTCATGTTTTGGTTGAGAGGCCTTAGTCCTGTCGACATATATGATGAAACCGATCTAACGGTGCACTTTCCTGTGTACGCCGCCCAGTGTCAAGTTTCAACCTATATGAAATATATAAGATATTCAAATGAATAAATGCCTATTTTTCCTGCCTGTTGTATTAGTATTTATTTATTGCCACTTAATCATTTTAGATACAGTATTTGAATATCGTTATTTACATAGGCTAAATATACCATTAATTATATCTTGTTTTATTATGTATATATAGAATTATATTACAGCTGGGGGTATAATTTATTACAGCTGGCAGTTACGTGAGCAAACCAGGTTTGAACATCAATCATAAGATTAAACTAAAATTCACAGCTTTTTAACACTTCTGTGTACAAATTTGAAGGCTGTTTATTGGATCAATACAATTAAACGTCATATTATGCGACTACACATTACTTTACAGAGCGCTTATGCACTACTAGTTAAGTCTTGCCTTAAGAACAGGTGGTGTAACCAAATTAAGCACTGACTTAGTTACAAACTAACTAGTAGTTAGTAACTAAGCCTTGTGTGAACTTTACATCTTGACTTAAGTGAGACCTTACGCACACAGCTGGTGGAACCCTACCCATATTTGTTTACCTCTCTGATGGACTCCTCCATCTGGTTGTCCAGGTCTTTCAACTTCAGCTCCAGTTCATCCATATTATTCAGGATTTGGATTCTTTCCTCCTCGATACGTCTCACTTCCAGCTTCAGCTGTGCGTCTTCTTCAGGTGACTGCAAATTTCATCATAACTTGTAAGAATCCACACCAATTTAAACAATATAATACGACAACGAAGGTATCATTGTTAATTGCCAAACTAAGGCATTTCTCATCTGCGATTTGTGACCATTTAAAGACTCCAAGAAATGGTTTGCCCAGCATTTTTAATATATATATATATATATATATATATATATATATATATATATATATATATAAAAATAATATATATATAATATACAGTATAAATAAGAAGTTGTGATTGCCAACTTGCCTTCTTTAAAAAAATAAATAGCCAATAGTCTGTAGTTTAGTGCACATGTTCTTGATAGATGATCACTTAAGAGAGCATTTTATTGGACAACATTTTTTATATGTTATAGCATGCAAGATGATGAATATTTCTGTCCATTTTCCCAGAAGAGAAAGACTGTAAATGTTAAATGCATATACAGTATTTGCTAAATTTCATTTTGTCAACTTTTTGGAGAACATTGAATTCAGGCAGTATTTAACCACTTAAAGGAATAGCCGCCCCCCCCCCCCCCCCCCATAAAAAAAAAAAAATTGGCTCACACTCATGTTATTCTAAATGATGACTTAATTTATTTTGTGGGACAAAAAAGGATATATTAGGCAATATGTTATTCTCAGTCACCATTTAATGTCATTGTATATTTTTTCTCTACAATGAAAGTGAATGGTGACTTGGGCTGTCATTCTGAGTAAATCCTTTATGGTACATTTAGAGCTTCACTCTGGGCCTGATGCCTTCATAAGTTTAAAGGGGTCATGTCGTTAGAAATACATTTTTCCTTGATATTTTGACATATAAGATGGCATTGTTTTATAAAACTTACTATATGTTTCAGATCTCAAAACTACTTCTCCAGTCCTAAAAGAGGTTTTATTGTATCCACCCTGCAAAAATTACAAATTTTGAAATTGGCCCAATAGTGACATTTTAGAAAAGGTGTTCATTTGAATATCAGTTCAATTGCATGACATGACCCTTTAAAAACATTTAATGCAGTAATTGAGCTGCCTATAGCATGGGCACACCCCCTTCTGGCTGCTACAATGATCTTCAGCTCTGAGAAAAAGGAGTCACTGAGAGGATAAATGGTTCCAACGGAATCTATATTTCCTAAACCAATTATTTATCGAGGATTTTAATATCCTTAGAAGGTGGTCTGCTTATTTTGAGATTTTAGAAGCAACAACTTGACCAGTGACCATCAAGGGAAGATGCCACATGGGTAAGGAAAGATCTTGCAATGCATACGGCAAGTGCATGTATGATTAGTTTGTATAATTGTAGCACACATGTGTGGGGACTGCTGAGAGGAAAAGGTGCCAACCAAATGCGTGGCACGTGGGATAGTGTGTGTGTGTGTGTGTGTGTGAAGGACAGATCAACTAATTACAATTTGCGTGACTCCTCTATTTTTAAACAGTTATGTTTACATCTGCACATCACAGTTTATGTTATGGAGGGTATGTCTGTGCACTACTTCAACTCTGTTTGTTTTAGCCTTTTTACTTTCCAAAGACCCACAGAAATTTATAATTCCTCTAAAATGATTTGAAAAAGTCCAATGCAAGTAAATTCCTTTTAAGAAACACGTCAGATTGGGATCAGGTGAAACTGAATCCACACTAATTATACGAGTCTTCCTTAAAGGAATAGTTCACCTAAAACGTCACTTGTCTTTTTGTTTTTAACAACACAGAAGTGGACGTTTTTTTAACAACACAGAAGTGGATGCAAAATGCCTATGTCACCATTCGCATTGCATGGAAAAATATACAATGAAAGTGAATGGTGACCAAGTCTGTCAGTCCCTAACATTCGGTTTAATATCTCATTTTGTGCTCAGCAAAAGAAACTGGTTTGAAACAACATTAGGCGGAGTAAATGATGACAACTTTCATTTTTGGGTGAACTATCACTTTAAGACAAACAGTTAACTTGTCATTCAGGTAACTCATAAATTTTATAGTTTTGAACATCCCTAGTTTATAGCATATATCTGTAGAGGGATGTATAATAAAGCCAACACATGACTGCTACTCCTGCACAAAAGACTAATTACATTAGTCCATACATGAGTTAAGGAAAGACACCTGCACATTCCTTTGTGGATTACAGTGTGTGTGTGTGGTTGTGTGCATGCAAAGGAAGGGTGGGAAACTCATATAACCTCTCCAAAAGGTCACAGGAATTAGCAGTGAGGAAACAGCCTAGCTTCACAAGTGATTCAATTACCTAACAAGATTAAAGACACATTGAATGCAGGAAACGTCTCAACAAACTAAGTCGTAGTGGAAAACTCTCTATTTGAGCATAATGCTGATAGTCATCTGATATGCACAGATCAGTCAACTAAACATGTGAATTTAGATCTCCTCAGAGTGTATGATTGAAGGTATCTGAAATGACAATGTCAGACCACAATCAATATTTTTTTGACCATGAGCCTAGAAGGATGCACTCGACACAATGTGCACTACGACTGCTTTGTTATACAACCAATGGCACGTGTGCAGACGATGCGCACAGACTGTCCATGTGTCTACGCAGTTCATGCACACTGTGCTGATGAAGAAATTTACTCACTGTGCACGAGATGTAGTCGCACGCAAAAAAACAAAGTGTACTTTGGCCTTTCAATGACACTGCCACTGTCTATATCCACACTGATATATTAATATTGATCAAACAACAATAACAAGACAAAATAAACCAGTCACTACTCTTTTATTTCTCTGTTCTTTAACACTGATCGTTTACTTGAATAATTATTCAAAATTACTAATTAATAATTAAAATGACTAACTAAGATATGTATTAATATTTTTTATTTCAAATCAAATCACTTTATTGTCATTTAACTAAAGGAGTGTGATAAATACCATACTAGGTGTTGCTGTGCTATAGAAAATGGTAACATTTCACTGGTATCGGTATTGGCTACTGAAATTTTGGTATTGTGATATTTAGAAAGTTAGGAACTACCGCTAGTTTTTTAATAGATAAACCATTTCCATTTTCACGTTTCGAGTAAATTGAGCTAATAGTGTAAAACAATTAATTATATATTATTGTGATTTTCAATGAATTTCCATTACAAATAATGATAATTCATACATATTCATTTGCTGTCATTAAATTGTATCAGTATTATGTCGACCCCTGGTCACCCTGATTCTAGACATCAGCATTGGCCTATCAAAAACAATTACCTTATTTGTCCTTGTCAGCCGAGGAGAAGGGGTGGGGGCGGAGCCAAGGACAGCTGATGACTCCGCCCTAACTTTTCTGTGTCCACTGCTCCTGCGCTGCCGTACTTGCCTCTCCTCACTGGCCTGGGACTCCTGGGCTTTAGGCCCATAGTCGTTTTCTGCAGAAATGCTGGCTGAGAGACTTGCAGAATCTGAAAACACAGACTCGTCATCTGACACCTGTAATTTCTCCAGCTCCTTATTGATCTTCTGCAAGTCTGCGACAGCCGAGCCAGTTTTGTCCTGCTCTACGCGGCCCAGCTCAGAACACAGATTCAGGATAGTCTCCAGACGCTGACGTTCCTATGGATTCGAGAGCCAGAGAAAAAAAGTTAGCAATATAGTATATATGCAAACTATATATGCAAACACATCCAGCATCAGAACAAACGTATGCAATAGGACATCTGGGAGCAATCACAAATTTGGAAACTATCCTCACCTTTGAGATACACACAGATTTACCTGAAGCAGAATGTCACAGCTATTTCCCCAACCATTATCAAGCAGGTAAAATATCCAAACATCTTAAATTCAATCTAATTAGTTAATTTACAAGAAAAAGAAGCGGCAATGCCACAAACTATCTACAGAAAGTGACCAGAATAATTGCAGAAAAGGCGTAGAGGATCAAAGGAATGCATCCAAAAACAGCCGTGGTGTGGGACGCAGATCAAACACAACAGGTAATGTACTTGGCTTTGAAAACCCCTATATTTAAACGACTGATATGGTAATGCAAACAGCACATTTATGAGCTAATCTCACGGGGTTCATATAGCTGTGAATTAATGACCCGACCTGCACCATACCTTAAATCTTAAGTTAGTAACAGTTAGTAAATCAAAGAAGTTATTTCCTGTAAATCTAAACCTGGTCCACAAAACAGCCGATAATCCTCCCATACGAATAGTCTTACAGCATGACCCACGAGGCACTCTGCCATAAAGCAACAAGCTATAAAAGACATCTCTTCAATGTAAATCTGCATTTTTGTTCCAATCAACCGCAACTGCATAAAGAAACTAGCATTTTAGCTGCCAATATACTTCTAATTATGTGCCAATGCACTGGGCAGCCTACAGTAAATTCTACTTGGTCTAAATTTCTGTTCTACATAACTATATATTAAGAAACAAATACTGTATATTTTCATCACTCAATATTTTTGCTTTTATTGTAGACTTACAAATGACTTGTTCTGTCAAGCCTTATTAGAACACAGTGTAATGAACAAGTCTAATCTGATGATTGACATCCTCTACATTTGTATGCATTTGCCAGTCATGGCTCTGTTAATTAGAGAGTTCTACTCACCATGTCAATAGAAACAGAGATCAGAGGGCACATGGTGACCTCTGGTTCACAGGAACAGAACATGTCCTAATCACAGATAACCAAAATGATGCAAGATTCATTTACATCCCTCAAAGCAGTGAAGAAAAGCACAGAAAGTGAACATGACAACTTTGGCTCCACACAAGACAGTGTGCCAGGAATACAAACTCTTTAATGGGATGATCCAGTGGGATGGGAGAGAAAGAGAGAGGGACTGGGCACAGAGTGAAACTAAACCCACTGCAAACACAGTTGGCACTGGACAGGGGTTGTATATACAAATAGGAGGAGCAGTGTCATTCAATCTTTTCATCTTATCACTATCACTTATGGCCAGAGATGGCAAACACTTCAACCCGCACCCCAGTGCATGGCCGGGTGAAACTTAATTGGATCCCCCATGGATTTAAACGACAAAGATAAATGTAAAAAACAAACAAAAAAAAAACACAAATTTACATGAACTCTCTTTATCAATTCAAGGTCAACTGCTCTCCTTATCTCATCTTCACATTGTGAAGCTGGCACATTAGTTTGGACCAACAACAGCTTTGCAGTTCAAACAGAGAGCAGATTTTTGACACTAACACAACACACACTTATACACATTTTGTGTTTCAGATTTGAAGGTGGTGAGCTTGATCTAGTTCCTGAAGAGAACAAAGTGAATATTCATAATATAAAGTGGGTCCAAAAAATATTCTGACACTTAAAGGTGTCATGAAATGGAGAATAAAATGTTTCTTGATATTTAGCATATAAGAGGTAACTGTACTATAAAAACATACTGTTAGTTTCAGAACTCAAAATTTCCTCCCCAGGTTAAAAAGAGCATTTATAGTTCCCATCCTGCTGAAACATCTAATTTTGAAATCTGTTTGTTCGTGACGCACGAGACATTGCTAATTTTCATTTGCACGCCAACAACATGAGTCATCATCATGGTGCACATACCCACTGGTGCCCAGTTTGTAAACAGAAAGAGAGCAGGAAAAACAGGCCTTGAGTGGCCTACTAACTATTCCTGAACACCAAAGGGGACCCAACTGAACTTTTTAAAAAATTATTTTTGTATATAAACATGCACTAGACAGACACCTGTGTCCATTGTCATGCATCTCGTGCCGCTTTTAAAAGATGCGGTGGCAATTTAAAACTTTGAAAAGGAGACCCCATTTGGTTTCATTCATCTGCACTGCCTCTTAATGTTTTGAACACAAACACGTCCTGGACACATTCTGTAATATTTTTAATCAATGGCTTATGTAAACATGCACAAGATGGACGTCTTTGACCCAGTTTTTATGCATTTCCTGGTGATGTGTGCCTCAGTGCAGGATGATACTGTGTGCATCATGTGTATGTGTCTTCAGCACATTTCGTGGATTGTATAATTTTTCGGCTTATATCAGTGTGGATTGCTTGAGAACCAGTCATAATACGATTCAAGCTTCACAAAGGAACTGTTATTAAAGAATGGGGCAGTACTGTTTTGGGAGGAATTGGGTCCAAAAACCCTATTGGACCCAATCGAAAAACCATATTTAACCAGTTTCATTCATTAATATTTCAAATGTCATGACTGTTGGATAGTCTATGGTACTGCTGTGCATGAGTGAATAGTTTAATATATTCAGATGCAATGTGTTGGATATGCGTTATTTGTAAACCCATAAAATTTTGTGGAACTTGTTCATTCTCTTCTGATAGAGTTTCAAATATGGCTGTATTAAAGGGGGTGTGTGAAGTTAGCCAATTATAACAGTGGGCATTAATACTGAAGAGGACGCTTAGGCTAAAACCGAGTGTTCCTGACAGAGGGCCAAAGGCAAGGTGGAAAATGCTCATATATTACTAAATTATGACTGTTTTGGTGCAAAAACTTTATCAGTAGAACTCAGGGAAGATATTCAAATTATTATATATTATATAAAAAAAGAGAATATGTCATGTCCCCTTTAGGCAACATTACATATGAATAAATATTTTTGCATCATATTACAAAATATCCAACCAAGTGGCATATTTTAAAGAAATACAGCACAAACACTACTATAGCAATTTTTAAGCAAAACATTTCACAAATAGTAGTTTAAGTTTCAAATTATATACAAAGGCTATGTTGTTCAAAATTAATTATTTATATAAAAATTATTTTGTTGAACATGTCCATGTGTGCCAAAGGGGAGGGCGGGGCCGGGCCGGGCCATGATAATGTACGCCCAGCCCCTAATCAGGTTAATCAAGCTTACCAGAAGGAAAAAGGTGGCCGGAGGCGGCAGTTCGGCAGAGAGAGTGCATTCAGGCAGCTGCCCTGTATGCGTGTGTGTATATGTCTTTTAATTTAAGTTAATCATTAAATTATTATTTATAATGTCAAGCCGGTACTCACCTCTTCCTTTCCCTTTTACCCCGTTTACCCCCGTAGGAAGAGGGATGTGCCGTACGTCAACCCCAAAGAATGCAGCCGTGGCCTTCCACCATGGGAATGAGGAGCCCAGCCACCTGAAATCGTAGGAATGACCTCCGACCAGGAGGGGAGGAGGGACTCCCTACCAGTCGGGCCACTGCCAGGGGCGGAAGAGACCCCTACCAGCTGCTATAACTCAGTGGGTTCAAAGATAAGACCGCCATTCGCGAGCGGGGAGGGGCTCACTGCCGACCGCCTGGAGTGGGAGAACTGGTGCCAGGGGCGGAGGAGACATTACAATCCACCAAAACGCAGCAGGGCGTTCTGTCCGCCAGGGGCCGGAGGACTGCCTCCGATCCACCCGGAGAGGAGGGGCTGTCATCCACTAGAGTGTGGAGGAGTGGCAACGGCGTATCAGAGAACCGACGAGTACTTTTTTTTCCTCTCTCTCCAGCTGTAGTTCCGTATTGGCCTTTCCTTCCCTTTTTTTTCCCCCTCCCCTTGTCTCCCACCCCCCGAAAGGAGGAGAAAGTACATATGAAAGCAAAGGAGGGAGGAGTTTAGCAAGGTGGAGGGCGGTGCCGGGACTGATGATGCACAAATGCCCCCTAATCAAGCTAATCAAGCCCACGAGAGGGATTAAGGTGGCCAGAGGTGGCAGTTCGGCAGAGAGAGAGAGCTACAGGGAGCTGCCCTGTCTGCGTGTTATGTCTTTTGCTTTAAGTTAATCATTAATTTATTATTTATATTGTCAAGCCGGTTCTCGACTCTTCCTGTGAATACTCTGTGGTTACACTGCTAGGACACCTGTCACTTTTTACATCCTCCAAAAGTCACTTTGACACCAGTTAAGTCATTGCAAAGTGGCTCAAAACAGTGAAATTAGATATGAGAAAAAGTCTAGAATTATTTGGTTTGATATTTTTATAATGTAATAACATTTTATTTTTAAGTTGGACTCCAGTGTCCAAAAACTTTATGGGGCCACTGAAGCACGCCTCATTTTACCTTATTACTTAAAATAGTACATTCCTGTCAAAATGTATGTTTTGCTAAGATTAAAAAGTATGTTTAAGTCTATGTTTGTGTGCAGATATACTTCTCCACCTGAAGCGGCTTTGTTTTCATTCAGTACAGGCTTTGTAAAGTGCACCACAACCACAGGCTGATAATAACTAATGAGTGAGCAGCCTACACCAGCGGTCTGGCCCCTGCCCAGCAGGGTGGCGACACATGTGGCCTTCCTTAACCACAGCGTCCAAAAACCCCGTTCCCTTTCATTTAAACTGCACTGGGAACAGCTGAAGTGAAAGAATGGAGCATGTTAGCATGGGCAATTTGCCAGGGTCATCTGCCGCTATAGGCTACCTCCCAGAGAGAGTGTGTTTGTGTGGGCAGGTTCAATGAAAGTGGATGTGGTTCTGAGCAGTCTATTTATAGGAACATTAAGAAGCCACACCTCTGCTTGGGTCTTCCACTGCGTCCACTACAGAAAATGAGAGGGGCCTTGCTGCACATGGTCTGTGTGTTAGAACTGAGTGGAATGCGAGAGAGCAAGTTTGGCTTCAAGATAAATTAGGCTACAAGTGGGGCCTTCTATATCCAAACTCTCACAAGAGCCTATAATGCAACAGAGTTGAAAAACCACCAGCTTTAAGCTTGATATCTATCACAATGAGAAACAAAAACAGGCTAATGGGAAAGGAATGCTTTAAAAGGTAATGTTTAAAACGTAATCAATCATCAAAACCATTTGTTCTTTATATTAGGTGGGACTCTAGAACAAAGTGTTTTTAAAAGAAATAAAAAATTGGAAGGAATAAAATCAAAAGGAAAACATTTGGGGCCTGGGTAGCTCAGCAAGTGTCGAGTTCGAATCCAGGGAGTGCTGAGTGATTTCAGCCAGGTCTCCTAAGAAACCAAATTGGCCCGGTTGCTAGGCAGGGGTGCGTGGTAAGTTGTGCGTGGATCACGGAGAGTAGCATGAGCCTCCACAAGCCGCGAGTCTCCGCAATGTCATGCACAGCGAGTCACGTGATAAGATGCGTGGATTGACAGTCTCAGAAGCGGAGACAACTGAGACTTGTCCTCTGGATTGAGGTGATTAACCGCACCACCACGAGGACCTACTAAGTAGTGGGAATTGGGCATTCCAAATTGGGAGAAAAGGGGATAAAAAATACATTAAGAAAAAAAGAAAAAAAGAAAAGGAAAACAGATGACAGGATGTGCAGATGTTTTAATTCCTCTTTAATTATATGGATTTTTTGTGTTTGATAAATTATTAGATTGATAAATAGTGAATTTTAAAGGAATAGTTCACCCAAAAATGAAAAATTCTGTCATACCTTACTCACCCTCATGCCGTTTCAAACCCATGTGATTTTTCTTCTTATGCATAACACCAAAGGAGATGTTTGAATTAATATTGCACTCTGCCTTTTTAATACAATGGTAGTGGAAAGAGCTTAATTTTAAAGCTTCAAAAAGGATTTAAAATAAAAGTAGTCAATGCAACACATGGATCATATTCCAGGTCTTCTGAAGAAAAAAGATACATTTTGGGTTGTTTCTCACCAAAGCCCAAGTCATTTTACAGTGAAAATCATAATGCCCCTTGCGTGTTAATGAGTGCATGTGTGACGCTCACTCAAAGTGTCAAACATGTTTGCACAATAACTTGTTGAAACTCATTGAAAAGTCATACAAGTTTGGAAAGACATGAGGGGTAAATTATGACAAATTTTCAATCTGGAATTAATCGAATTGTAAAAATTGGGTTTTCCATTCCACATTGGAGCCACACCTAATTGTCTGCAATTTGCAGTGAATTGTAGTGGATGACTCCCCTCCTGAAACACCATGACACCCACCTTTGAGAAGGCTTTTTGACTGCTACATAGTGGCGGAAGGTAGAGTTCACCCTCAAGAGCATCTCGACATTTTCCAATGGTAATGCTTATTTTCAAATCTATTGTTATTTGTTATTATTGTCATAACCTTTATTACATTAATGATAACTGGAATCATATTACTGCTTTAAATATTGGCAAGATTTTATGTAAGGCTGCATTACCTACAATGGTTAGTCTAAAACGATCCCTAAATATCCATTTGCCTATGCGTACCAGGCACATGAATTAAGTATATAGGGTTCATTTAATGTTGATTTTAAAGTAATAAATCAACCCAAAAAAATTAAGTGACAAAAATGTCTCTTACCAATCTCTCCACCTCCTGTTCCCGCAGTCTTTCGTCTCTCTGTCTCATATGATAGTCTTGAAGCTCTTCTTTTCCACTGAGAGAGCTGATACTGCCCTTCCTCTCCCTGAAGCCACCTTGCAGACCCAGCCCTGCCTTCCCAAATGACTGCCTCCTCTCCCCAAGTCCAATCTCCAAAAATTGGGAGGAACCATGTAGACCTTGCTGATCCAGTTCCGAGTAGGAGCTGGTAGAGGTTAGACTAACCTTCTTGGCCTGGCGAGGACTGGTGGCTTCTCCTGAAGTCATGGTGACATCCGGAGGGGATGCCGTGAGCTTGGTACCAGGTTTGGTGGAAAGGGAAATGGAGACCACTTCGGAGTGCCCATTCGGGTGGTTGGGCTCAAGAATGGCAGTCGTGTGAGGAGGTTGGACATCAGGAGATCGATAGGTTGGGGGAAGGGTGAACTGGTTGTCGGCAGGTCGATAGAGGCGTGGTAGGGAGCGACTGTGTGAGCTCATGCCGGTAAGCGACCCAGCGGAGTACTTCCTTTGCCGGGGAGTGGGCCCACAGTTACGTCCTGCGTCTGAGGCATGGAATCTGCGAGCCATATGGGGGCTTGACGGCATGCTGGCTGCCCCACTTTCGCCAGCTGTAGTTGGGGGATGGGAATCGGCTGCATTAGTGGTGGATCCATTCCACATTGAGAGCGAAGAGCCGGAAGTCGCTACACGCCGACTATCCGACGTAGAGAGGAGCAGACTATCCTGAGATTGGTTACGAGTCATGGGTCGCGAGTGAGGAAGGGACATTTCACGTTCAAGGGGGTCGAAACAGCGAGGTGAGGGAGGCATACTGTTGGACGAATGGGCAGGAACTTTGTTTGAAAGTGGTGGCCGTTCTGAGCTGTACAATCGCCTGGCTTGTTCCTGATAGGAATGCATTGGGGAGGAGGTGGTGAGGGGTGACAGCAGACTCGGTGTGGTGGGCGGAGACTGTGTCATGCTGAAGTAGGAGGGGCTAGAGTCACCATTGGCTCGCAAGCTGTTCTCCAGTGCCTGTTTCTTTTTCTGTAAAGTGTCCATCAAATCCCGCAATTCGGATACAGAGCGCATCCCTCTAGAGCTGGTTCCACCCAGACAGTGACTAAAGTCACTGCTGAACTTCAGATAATCTAAGAATAAAAAACAAAAATCAGATTATAAATAGTATGAGACAGTTGTTACGAGGAGTTATATAACCATCTACTTGGCCCCTGTTAGCTTGTGAAATCACTTTAATTATTTGCAGGAGTACAGGGAGCTCTGGCTGCTATACCTAAGACTCATAAAAAGACAGGGGCCTTCTCAGGGATCAATAAATTATGGTCATGTGTCTGCCTGAATTCTGTCTATTCAACGTGGCTCTACAGCTCAAACCAAACCTGAACAGGAAAGGAATAAAATGAAATACAAAATACTTTAGAGTGTACTACTGGGTGAGCCAGGGAGTACAAAAGTTGCAAAAACACCCTAAATATTCAAATATACTTAAGTTTGCTTAGCTGTCTAATTGGGGAATAACATAGCTTTCCTCTGTTTTTACTATTAAGTAACTCCAAATCTTCCACTAAAGAAAATGTCATTTTTAGTCGTTTTCTATAAACTCTCCAATTTAGGGTGTCCTTGAATCATGGTTAGATATTAACTTTACTTTATTACAGAACAATATTAGCCCCCTGAAACTGATTTTCAGTGGCATTTTTACCTTTGAGGGCATATTTTTGTCTAACCAAATTTATGACAAATTGAATTAATTAAAATACATCGTCAATCTTAGTAATTAGGTTGTTACCTATAAATTTATACCAGAATCAACTCTATATTTATAGATGTATGATATTATATTTTACTAGGCCTATAATAAAACATATCAGATGATATGAACAAAAACAGAGAATTCGTTACGGGGGACTCTTTGTCTCCACATCTTGAATTTTGGGGGAATTTTTGTCTATTGCTGTGGAATTTTTGCCACTGGCCCCCATCAATTTGTGATCCTGCCTCGAATGTTCCCAAAAGGAGGTTTTGTCAGTTTTAGCACACTGTTTTTGTCACCCAACTATAACTAAATACTTATACATACACACACACACACACACACACACACACACTCTTTTCATCTGCTTTCTGTCTCTCCATTATATGGATGGATGAGGCGTAAGCTTCTCTTCAACACGTGCCAAGAGAATCCATATCCAATAAATCCCCCTTCAGATGACTGACATGAATGCTCATAAAACACATAAATCTAAGCATACAAGAAAATCCCTTTATCACATAAAGGTGTGCGAGTGAGTGTGTGCATCTGGCTGGAGTTGAACAAAATCATAGAGGAATTTCTCACATGAAGGTACAGAATGAAATAGAGCAGAAACAGAGATATATCACAAGGATGATGCAGTTGAAGAAAAAGGCTTGCAAGATCACACATACACAAACTTTGACCATACATGGGGAGGTTTTGGCTATCCATTAAGCTTTACATTTTACAGCTACCCAAAGAAATAAATGTATGCTCGTGTACACTGATAAGACAAAACCTTATGACCATCAGTATAAAATGCAGTTGGTCCTCAGAGTGCCGCCAAAAACAGAGCAGACCTGCCAAGGCATGGACTCTACAAGACCCCTGAAGTTGTCCTGTGGTATCAGTCACAAAGACATTAGCAGCATATCCTTCAAGTTCTGCAAGTTGCGAGTTGGAGCCGCCATGGATCGAAATGTACTTGTTGGTCCAGCTCATCCCACAAATGCTCAATCGGATAGAGATCAGGGAAATTGGAGAAAAGGGAGACACCTTGAACTCTTCATCACGTTTCTCAAACCATTCTCGAACAATGTGAGCAGTGTGGCAGGGCGCATTATGCTGCTGAAAGAGGCCACTACCATCAGGGAACATCATTGCTATGAAGGGGTGTACCTGGACTGCAATGATGGTTAGGTAGGTGGCACATGTCAAATTGACATGAATGGTTGGACCCAGGGTTTCCCAGCAGAACAGCGCCCAGAGCATCACACTTCCCCAGGTAAACGGCACAGACGTACACGGCCATCCACGTGATGTAAAAGAAAACAGGACTCATCTGACCAGATAACCTCAATCCACTGCTCCAAGGTCCAGTTCCGACACACATGCCCATTGTAGGTGCTTTCGACGGAGGACAGGGGTCATCATTGACACTCTGATGGGTTTGCTGCTACCCTGCCCCATACGCAGCAGGGTGTGATTCAAGGTGTTGTGACACATTCCTCCCATAAACTTCATAAAACATTTCTGTGACTTGTGCCACAGAAGACCTTCTTTCGGTTCGGACCAGATGGGATAGCCTTCGTAGCCCTTGCGCCTTCGGGTGTCCAACACCCTTTCGCCAGTTTGTGGTTTGTTCCTCCTCGGACCACAGACAGTAGGTACTCGCCACTGCTAACTGAGATTAAACCACAAGCCTTGCCATTTCAGAGATGCTCTGACTCGGTCATTTGGCCATAACAATTTGGCCCTTGTGTACTCCTGCCAAGTTCTCCTGCATTCAACACGTTGTCTTCAAGAACTGATTGTTCACTTACCATTTAATATACCCCAGACCTTTACATGTGGCCATGTTAGGAGATGATCAACGTTATTCGCGTCACCTGTGAGTGGTCATAATATTTTGTCTCATCAGTGTACATTCCACGTTGTTAAAGGGATAGTTCACCAAAAATTAAAATTCTGTCAGTATTAACTTACCCCTCATTCCAAACCTGTATGCTTTTATTTTTTTAACGGAACACAAAATAATATTTTTCAGGCAACTTTATGCAGCTTTTTAAATACACAGAGAGTTCATAGTGACCATGACCATCAAACTCCTCATTAGTATCATAATAGCAGCATATGATTTCATAGATTATGATTTGTGTACTATCTTCCAAAGTTTTCTGAAGGCATATAACAGTTGTGTAAGAGCAAAAGACGAAAATTAAGTTATTAATCGCATTATTTTTTAAGTATGATTGCGATCAGAGGGAAAGTTTATCAGTGAATAACAACTTCAATTTCTGTCTGTTTCTCACCACACCTTTTCAGAGCTTGTCAGTCATGGTTACTATGAACGGTCATTGAATGGATGAGCTTTTTCCAAAGAAAAATAAATCATATGGGTTTAAAGTGTGAGAAAATAATTACAAAACATTCATTTTAGGGTGAACTGTTCCTTTAAGGCCGTACCTCCCCGCTATAAATCAACAAGACAGCAACATAAGGGTTAAACTTTACCTTAAAATGCATGGTAATAGTGATGCCTTTAGAATGTGTGCCTGTGTGTGTGTTTCCCAGGTTTGCTGTGTACCATGCACTCTGTGTGAGTGGGTTCACATTTGTTTATGTGAAGTCTCTTCCCCACTGTCTAGCAACACAGTGAGAGAACTAGAGACACAGAGAAAGAGAGGAGGTGGTAATGATTTGTCACCTCACTCAAAGCCCTCAATCAATCAGCAAGAGAATCCAAGCCACTTCTGTATACCTACAAAACTGGCTGGCTCCCCGTGTCTGTGTTGGTCTTAAGAGTATACTTTTGCAAGACTATGTACATTGGCAGCCAAAAGTTTGGAATTATGTACAGATTTTGCTGTTTCGGAAGGAAATTGGTACTTTAATTCACCAAAGTAGCATTCAACTGATCACAAAGTATAATGTGGACATTACTGATGTCAAAACAGCACCATCGCTATTTGAAAAAGTCATTTTTTATAAAACCTAGACAGGCCCCATTTCCAGCAGCCATCACTCCAACACCTTATCCTTGAGTAATCATGCAAATTGCTAATTTGGTAATTAGGATATATAGTTTGAGAAATAGATGTCTCACATGTCCTCAGCTGACAGCTTCATTGAATTCTACCCACCCAACACTAGTTTCATGTACAACAGTAAAGAGAAGACTCAGTGGTGCAGGCCTTATGGGAAGAATTGCAAAGAAAAAGTCACTTTTGAAACAGAATAAAGAAAAAGAAAAGGTTAGAGTGAGAAAAGATACACAGACATTGGACAATTGGTAATTGAAAAAGAGTGTTATGGATCTTAACCCCATTGAGCTTTTGTGGGATCAGCTAGACTGTAAGGTGCGTGAGAAGTGCCCGACAAGACAGACACACCTATGGCAAGTGCTACAGGAAGTGTGGGGTGAAATGTAATCTGCGTATCTAGATAAACTGATAGCTAGAATGCCAAAGATCTACAAAGCCGTCACTGCTGCACGTGGAGGATTTTTTTGATGAGAACACTTTGAAGAGGTTTAAGAAGTTCTGAAGGTTTTTCTTTTCAAATTGTAATAATAATTTTTCACATTATGAATGTCCTGATCAGTTGAATGCCACTTTGGTGAATAAAAGTACCAATTTCTTTCCATAAGAGCAAAATCTGTACATTATTCAAAACATTTGGCCACCAGTGTATGTAAAATAGACATTTAGCACCCTTAAAAAGGATTCTGTTACATTACAGGTTTAGAGGATTCTATTGCAAGAGAAAACTGTAGAAAAACTGTGAGGCATGTCTGAAACCAAATATTTTACACACGGACAGAAGAGGAGCCTCCATGGAGTTTAAACTGGCTTGTTGTGATGTGATATGGGCCATGTGTGTGTTTAGAAAAGATCAATGGTTTCAGTTCCTGAGGGGTTTTGAGGCATCAGAGAGCAAAAGATGATTAAAGTGATATTTCACCCAATGAAAATAATTTAATTATTCACACAACCCTATCTCATTCCAAACCTGTATGACTTTCTGTCTTCCATAGAGAACAAGATGATGATTTTTTTTCCCATGCAATGAAAGTGAATGGGAACTCAGGCTAACATTCTGCCTAACATCTCTTTTTGTGTTCAACGGAAGTCAGTCTTACAGGTTTGGAACAACATGAAGGTGAATTCTAATTTTTAGGTCTACCATACCTTTAAAGAAGTTAAGAGTATGAATAAAGGATGACAGTGATGGTAGTTTAAGTTGATAGAAGAGGAAATAACAGAGAAGGTAACATCTACCTGTGCTGTACATCAGTGGAGAAACTGGACTCTTCTGAGGCAACATGCTTTTCATTCGGTTTGCCTCCTCTGGATGGTTAAAACGAAAGATGTAAGATTTACCCAGACAGAGTGTGTAACCTGCAGAAAGAGGAATATAAACACACATCATCCTGAGAAAGACCAGAGATGAGTTCACATAACAACACCATATGTGTTAGGTGGTCTCCCTCTAAACATACTGTCCATTGAAACCCAATGCAGTAAAGACACCAAGGTCTAAACTTAGTGATATAGTATATGTTAAAATACTCTCCTATCCCAGTTTAATGTGCAGAGACAGCTAAAAGAATGCCATTTGCAGCTTTCAACTTTTCTCTTTTGTTGCTCTCAGCTTTTAACTTTGCTCAATGTTGCTTTCCAACTTTAACAATCAATCAATGGGTGTGAGATTGTGAAAGCAGGACTACCAGTTTGTCCAAATAATGGTTGACGTGGGGCATGCTTGTTCAAAACAATTTTTGCAATTCCAGTTAGTGTTGCAGAAATTACATACAACAGCAACTTCAAGGCATATTCTGAGACATGCCAGGAACAGAAACAAGAGAGCAAGAAAAAGATATGTAAATTAATCATATTTTAAATTCTTAATGTTTACATTATCATTAGGTCTTCAGCTTCGATATTAGACCACTGTTTTATGACAAAAATGCCACATATACAGTAATTTCATAATTTGTTTCAGGAGTACACATCAAAGCATGGAAAACTAAAATGTGACATGTGTTTTAGAATGTAATAAAGAAGCACATGCCTGTTTAATCATGCAAGCTTTGAAAATCTTTCATGTTTTCCTGTAAAGTTTGCAGTCATTATCTAATTTAACGTTGAAATTCTCATATATGTGTGCTATACATTTTTAGAAAACTATGACACTAGAGCGTTATTTTAGGCGAGCATTTAGCAATAAAAAAATTACAAATAAATTATCATTGAGAATTTGTCTTACTGCCATTTTAGTGTTTTTATCTGTCTTTCAGTGTTCATTCATTACTTGTGTTCATTGATTTATTTGTTTGATCCATTTTATGTTTTAGTTCATATAGTTTATAAATAGTTTTATAGATAAACACTCTGAACTTAGCCGATATCATTACTTTGCACTGTGTTAGGTCATTTTAAATAAAGAATCAAAGTTTTTTTTATCTGCCTTTAGGGACGCCGATAATGAACAGCTAGCAAGTTCCCTGCCAACTGACCCTGCAGGACTGACTTTACGTTCCTTTTCCTTTTATTTTTTTAAATTTGAATATACTGTTGGTCAATTGTCAATATAAAAAGTTATATATTCTATTGTTCCTTGAATTTAAATCACTGTATGTTGTATTTTTTACAGCAAAACTGCTCTGTGAGAAAGACTTAAGGGGTTCGGCGTTTGTTTTGGAGATTGCGAACACACTAACGGGGGTCCCCACACAGAGTTTCTTAGGAATGGCTCTGGAAATAGGGAAATAATTACTCGTAACCAGTGTTGTGTGTTTCTGATAACAAAGTAATTTGTTACTGTAATCTAATTACTTTTTAGTCAAAATGTTTTGACTATGATCTTGTAATCAGTTACAGACTTTAAATTAAAGAAATTACTTTTAAGTTTATTACTTGTGCCACGAACGCATATGAATTCATATGTACGTCAGGTAGCGTTTCTGTGACAGCTGAACAGTGTTCGACAATGAATGAGGAAGATATATTAAAATATTTTTAATTCGAGCAGAAAACCAAAACTTTTCTAGGAAAAGTGATTTAGAAAGTAAGTAAAATAATTAGTAATGTGATTACTTTTTTAGATGAAGTAATCAGTAATCTGATTATATTTAATCATAGAAGTAATAAGTATTTTGTTGTAGTAACTTATTTTGAGTAACTTCCCCAACAGTGCTACCTGTTTACACGCAATTTAAAAGTGCCATTTCATTCAGACTAAAACACTAATTTATCATTACATTTTAAATTTCATGTAACTGCTTAAGCCTGAAATTGTAGTTTGTATTTCATCCTGCAACATTCTCTGAAAGTTAGATGTGACACATGAAATGTATTAAAGCACTTCCTCAGCTGATGTCCTTCCAATATTCGATTACGTATTGTGTCATGTCATTTATACTTGGACAGACAGATTAGACTGTCGCTCCACCCCCCAAAAATAATAAAATGCTGAAGCTTGATTATAACTGTGAATGTTAACGTACTGTCTGTTTCGGGTTACATAGCTCCAGAACAAATAAACTGTAACAGGATGTTTTTCTCTTCAAAAAAACTAAGTCTGTTCCAAGTTCACTTTAATATGCTATTTTTCAACATCATAATACCACTTCTGTTGTCACTCAGCATTGCAGCACATATTAAAAAAGAGCTTGTTTCACCATGAAAGTGGCTTAAACATCAAATTTTCCTTATTGTCTCTTAAGAGAGCACTGGGTCCAATGAGGGTCTGGGTCTCCTCTTTCCACTAATCTGAAATCAGAGACCACAGAACGGCAGATGGATGCGAGTCTGGAAAAAAGGCCATACAAAATGGAATAACGGCTCATGGAAAATATTTGGGACCTCTTTTTCCTCCTCAGTGAAACCCCAAAATATTTGCCTCTGTGGTCTTTTTTTTTTTCTTTTTACTGGATGCGAGAAATGTGGATGTAAAAGATGAAAAAGCCAGTCTGAGGAAAACAACTCCATTCATAAGAGGGATTTGTGAATTGGCTGGATTTCAGCATGTTTATTAGTTCGAAAAAGGTACAACACTGCCGTTTAATAGAAGTAAAATCTGCCTCACAATAACATATTCCAACCCAGTTGTGTAAAGGTTCATTTCCATGCATAATCCATTTTGTCTCTCAATGATGGAACCACATGCTACAAAAGGTGGAAAGTTCCCTGAATGTCCATGTCTGGCCCACCTTCAGGTTTCAGTGCCCTCAGTTGAGTGGACTTAAGCCTTGCATGTCATTAACATGCCAACCTGCTGACATTCTGTCTCCTAAATCTGTCTCACGCATTCCTGAGTATGGTCCACTGGCAGAACTTTTCTTCACAGTTTTGGCTGATTTCTGCTAACTTTCCTTTATAAAGTTCCAAATGTGTTACAGAACGGACACATGCAGTCTGATCCTTAAGACACACTGATTTCATTAAAACAGATGGACACAATATGCGCAGGACAATACAATTCTGAGTCAGTCGACACACTTGCATAGGAATAACACTTCCAGAGAAACACACTGCAGTCTTGAAACAGAACCATAAACATGCACATGTGTGCGCAAACAGCAATAAGTGTTTAGTCTGCACAGCTGTGCCCCTAATGCTAAAAAGCTAAATAAATACATTTACACATCTAAGCTTTACAATCCAAGGTGTCCCTGCCGATGTATTGACAACTTTTTGTCATCTAATTATTTGCATGTAATTAATTATTCGCAGAACACATTTGTGAAGGTTAATAAAATGTTTCCAGTACTCAAACAGACTTTCATAAAAAGTTTATGATTATTGTTTATTGCAAGTCTTTTCCTGCACCACAAATGAATCCACCAACACAGCTGCTTCCTCTTATAAACTCTCTCCTCTAAAGAAAGCCTTGGATTAAAAATAAGATCCCTTTGATCACATAATCAAATGTGCATGTTAGTTTATGCACAGTTCGCAGCTCAATTTATTGGATTAAACCAGCACCACAAGGAAACAATCTTCTGGTACAATGAAACATTTAATATATCAGTTCATGGCTATCTGAGATAAAAAAAAATAAATAAAAAAAAAC
Source organism: Moxostoma hubbsi (assembly GCA_032164185.1). Taxonomy (NCBI): domain Eukaryota; kingdom Metazoa; phylum Chordata; class Actinopteri; order Cypriniformes; family Catostomidae; genus Moxostoma; species Moxostoma hubbsi. Next base: position 23,884,650 of record JAVLUX010000033.1, read on the forward strand.
TGTCAAGATAATTAAACCACTTTATCGTTGACAATGATATTAGGTACACGTTATTTGATGATTATTAAAAGTAAAATCATAATTGCCCCATTTTCCCTGGAATCATGGTCTAAGATGATGTGCTGACAATCAAAACATGACCCCGAGAAAACAAAAGTAATATGATACTTTAAAAAAAAAAAAAATTTAAAAGAACGCTGGATTACAATGTATGCACTAAAAACACTAACATATTTGAACATAACAGAACATCGGTGGATTTGTCCTCAAACTGTGCATGACACCTAGAGTCACCGAATTTCATTCAATATCAACGTGGAATTTGAATGATATAGAAATCAATTAATGATTATAGAATATTATTACGTCATACGCAACAAATTAATCTAATGTAACAAGGAAAATTATCTAAATAAAAAAAAAATATTAGAAAATTACCTTAGTCAATAAACCAAGTTCTTATAATTGAAAATATAATTTCAATTAATTTACTGGCGACATCCGGTCTACACTGCGCCGGGACACAACAAAACAATCACGCTTCGTTGGTAATAATAGCAGTTTCCTACAACGAAGAAATAATAAACAAACCTTACTGAAAGTCCCATTAAGCGCATCCCTCAAGGTGCAGGTGGAGTTCCGCAGTTAATTATTGATTCACACTGAAATCCATGACCCGCGAGCGTTTCTCAATGTGTTCAATTTACGTGCGTCTCACGCGACCGCTTCACTTTCCTCTTTCTCGAATAGAGCAAACACTCCAAACCCAACCAAAAGGGGTGGTGCAGTGCCACACGCTTTTTACATGCTCAAATACTGCAAGGGAGAAATCCAGCTCCTTAACTCATTAAGTTGTGACTTGTTTTTCAAAGCCAGTGAAAATTTTTAATTAACTGCTTTAAAGTTCAGTGATGCATGACTGTGAACACTAGAAATATTTAAAGTGAGCCTATTTGTAAAGGCAAAAGTCTAGGGAGACAGCCAGGGCAGATTTAACCCCACCCCCTCCTCTTTTCTTTGTCTACCTTTTCACTGAGATAAGGAAATACCTGAGAAAGCCTAATAATAAACTCCATCTAATATAGAACTTGTTATAGCATTTATAAAAATGTTTATCCTAAATTTTCTCCAAGAAAATTTCCTGCACTCTGCAGAATTTTTCCTGTTGAGCAATATTTTGTGCAAATATGATTTAAACTGAAATCAATCATGTTTTTTAAACACGTTCCTCTTGCACAAGACTGTGCATCGTCCTGTTCATTGATCTGAACCCTCCACATCATTATGTTAATGTCAGCACAAACCTTTAAAACCTTGATCAATAAAAATGCAACTATAACTTGTACTACTGATGTATAACAGGGGTTGTCAACTTTTTCAGACACAGGGACCCCTAATATAAAAATGCTTGATTTTATTGTTGGTACTATAACAGGTATAATATATCATTTTCATGAAGACCATAAACCAAGGACCAGAAAAAAATAAAATAAACTGAAGTTGTTTCCTTAGTCCACAAGATGGCGCAATAAATACATAAACCATACAGTACCATTATATTATTGCAAAGAACATTCCTGGCTGTTAAAATAGAGCATTTCATTTTCAACTAATGTGCATAGAATAAATAAAAATAAATAAAAAGTTCACTCTGTCCATATTCTCAAATGTAGACAGTTCACATGGTGTTTCACTTGCACTGATGCCACAGTATACTACCCCAGACACATGCTATAATAACAGCAAAATACAACATTGTTTTTTTTATTCAGTTCAGTTGTATATAGGGTAGCAATATTCCCAGATAGCAATGGTAATTTGGCTGAACTCTGTGGTAAAACGGCTCGGACTATGAGCCCAGACCAGGGGCTGTTCAAACAGACGGAACACAACAGACTGGAACCGAATGTGAGGACCTCGAGACACCCGTTTCCAATTTGAACATCTTTCCTGACAAAGCATTTAAACAACTCATTGCTTAATCTGATTTTTAATCTGAACACTTATTAAGAGAGCTAGAGGCAATGGCCAAGTACCACCACCTACTGTAAAGGGCTGTTCACACATAACGCTTTTGCAACCATCCATTTGTTTTTCTATGTAAACATACGCTAGACAAACGTCTTTGTTTTTGTTTATTCAGTGTCTCGTGCAGGAACGCTGTTTTTTAGATGGATGTATCGAGTTAAAAAGAACTTTTAAGCATATTAAGACACCTGCTTTCTATTAAACTGCATTTGTTGCACTGTGTCTTGCCTTTTTAGCACAAGAATGTGATTGATCTGAAATCATCATCAGTTCTTGGCACACATCCAAAATTAGCATGCACAGTTTTAATATTTGAATAAACATATTTTTCTTAAATTCTCCTCCCTGCCCAGTAGGTGGCAATATGCACAAAGAATAAGAATTGTAAAAAACAAAAGAAAAATAATGTGAAAGTGAAAGTAGAGATTTATAGTAAAAAAGGACTTAAATATTGATCCTTTTCTCAACCACACCTATCATATCGCTTCTGAAAATATGAATGTAACCATTGGAGTCATATGGATTACTTTTATGTTACCTTTATATGCTTTTTGGACCTTCAAAGTTCTGACCACATTCAAAAGCATTGTATGAACCAATAGAACTAAAATATTAATTTTGTGCTCAGCAGAAGAAAGTTATACACATCTGCGATGCCATGAGGATGAGTAAATGATGAGAGAATTTTTATTTTTGGGCAAACTATCCCTTTAACTTATTTTCCCCAAACTGTTTAGAATCAAGGGATGTTTGCATCAAAGATGTCTCAATTTTACATTCATAGTTTGCATCCTTTCACTAGGGTTTGTGGCTAATTTCCTTGGCTTAAGATCCTACTTAACTGGTCTCTCTGTACTTCTGAGTCATTGAATAAAATGGATTTAACATATATTCAAACGCTAAAAGAAAGTTGTTTTCATATGCATTACTGTTGACAATGTAAGTCCCTTCCACAGAAACAGAGACACATTTCACTAGCCAGTCAATATTTGCACTTCACAACTGAAGAGTGTCAAAATAAATATGTCTGGTGAATGTTTAACCAAGTGGCTCACACTGAGAAGTAGAAAGATTGAGAATAAGCAAAGAGAATGATGGTTGGTTTGTTGAGGAACTCGATTGGGCTCAAGCATGTAGGAATTATGGGAAAATACAACCTTGGGAAAGAAAATCAGTCAACCTTATTTTGAGCTCTGTAGCTTACACTATTGCTTGCAGAAGCTCTGAGTCACAGCATTGCATTAAATAACAATCCAAAACCACAGCAATTACACTTTGTGAGACGCCAAAACCAAGACCCTGCAGGAAAAGGCACATAACTTTTTTCCAATACATAACATAACTTCATTCTCAGGTCATAAACCTCTTCCCCTTTACACATAGTCAAGCCCAGTTCACACATGCAGCGACTTCTTGGGACAAAGTGGCATGATCTCATTCATTTTTAATGAGAGCTAGCGACTTGCGGCAACACGAGTGACAGCGACCTTTGGTGATTAGATGGGGGCGTGTCCAGCAACTACAGAAAAGTGTAACTTTATGCAAATGAAGAGCGAATTTCGGCAGCGACAACCAAAAGAAATAAAGATGGTGTCAGTGGAGATCAAGTCATCAGTCTCATGTCATGTGTCGAGTGCAGACGAGAAAGAGAAGTAAAAGTTTCTGTGAGCGATTTCACTGTTCAAAATGATTTCTCTGTGACCACATACAGGGAAATAATAAAATAAGAAACCTGTTATAAAAATAATTTTTGCAACTCAATTCGGTGCCACAAATGGTGCATAAATTGCACTCTGCAGCATAAACTGCATGGCAGTCCTAAACCGTAAATACATTTTCACTGAAGCACTACAAACACAGCATGAGGTCTGATTTCACAGACCGTTCCAATCTAGTACACAGCAGTAAAACCAAGTCATGCTCCAATGAAATTGTGTTGTGGTTACCTTGTGTGAGTTGTGTGGACTTGGTGACCGGGACCCCATCGAGTGAACACATGTGTCCGCAGGGGTCTAGTGTGATGAACCCTCCTCTGTTCTCGATTTTGCAGTGTTCTGCTTCAATTCCGGGTCCCTCTATAGTGATGTCCTGAGGTACAGGGGCATCATCACGGCCTATGCGTGTCACTCCTTTAATAAAAAGTTTTTAAAGAAAATTTATTTTGCTTTAATGTTCAAATAGTCTTCCATATTCCAGTTTAATATGCATAGCCAAATATAAGTAAGCTATTTGGAGGTTGGTTGGTTACCCTGAAAAAAGTCTAAACAATATGGCGCTATGGTGCTTGCAAAACATTGCTCTGTTTGTTTGAGAATCTTGACGAACATCAACATGGGCTCAACCAATAGCTTAAGCAGTGTTGGAAAGTAGTTTACAAGTACTTTACTAGTGGATTCACCTGAACCATTCCCTTCCTCGTGTAGTGCTGGGAAAATCATATAAAGGAATAGTTCTGTCATCATTTACTCACTCTCATGTCATCCCAGATGTGTATGACTTTCTTTCTTCTGCTGAATACAAACAAAGATTTTCTCAGCTCTGTAGGTCCTCACAATGCAAGTGAATGGGTACCAAATATTTGAAGGTACAAAAAGCATATAAAGTCAGCATAAACGTATATCAGATCATTATTTAAATCCTTTTTTACTATCAATTCCTACTTTCACTTTCACATTATTCTTTTGTTTTTGGCAATTCACATTCTTTGTGCATATCGCCACCTACTGGGCAGGGAGGAGAATTTATAGGAAAAAAGGAATTAAATATTGATCTGTTTCTCACCCACACCTATATATCACTTCAGAAGACATGGATTTAACCACTGGAGTCTTATGGATTACTTTTACGTTGCCTTTATGTGCTATTTGGGCTTACACATTTTGGTACCCATTCACTTGTATTGTGAGAAACTACATAGCTGAGATAAACTTCTGAAAATCTTTGATTGTGTTCAGCAGAAGAAAAAAAGTCATACACATCTGCGATGACAGTAAATGATGAGAGAATTTTCATTATTGTGTGAACTATCCCTTTAAGTGAATAGGTTCTTTCAAACAGTTAATGTATGTAAATGTACCAGCTAAAATATAAATTATTCCCTTATATTTAAGGTTGGGAACTCAGATTAATTTGAGTTAGTTGTTTTTTTGGACAGTTCATGTAAATTAACTAGTTCACATACTGTACTGTATATGAATCACTGATTCACTCGACCTTATGCAGCCTTAAAGGGAATTTTTGCTGCTGGTTATCACTATATTTTTATTTATTTATGTAAAATTGGGTGTTTTCTAGTTTATGAGTGTTAATAAGTATAAATGTATGTTCAATTTAATGTTGTCACCCTATCTGTTAACCCGTACAAAAATTAATCATGGTTTTACTATAGTAATTTTTAATTACCATAACTGAAATAACCATGTATTTTTGGTGGAAACTATGGTTTAACTATAGAAATATTGTAGTAAACCATGACTGTGGTAATTTTGTGTTTATTATGGTTTTACTACAAATACCATGGTTAAACTATGGATACTGTGGTAAAACCATGGTCAAATTTTGTAAGGGTCACCCAAATTAAATATATAAATATTGGGTGATATAATTAATTACAGAATTATGTAATATAAACCAGTTATTCATCTATCCATCCATCGTCAACTGCTTATACTGTGTACAGGGTCACAGTAACATTGGGCGAAAGGCGGGGTACACCCTGGACAGGTCGCCAGTCCATCTCAGGGCCATAAACCAGTTATTATATATCTAAAATTGATTAATTCTTTAAAATGTAGGTAGCTACTTTTTGTAAGTAGCTGGTAATGAAGCTAACTACTTTTATAAAAGGAGTAGTAGGAAGCTGCTTTAAGTTATAAGTAGCTTGTACTTCCCCTTTAAATATGAGGTATGCTTTAGGAAGCCAAGCTTTTAGTGTATCTGCCAGTAGATTCCAGTTTGATTTTAATTAACATTGCAAGACTGTACATAAATATGCCTGTAGTGTGTTTATCTATGTTTAAATCAGCTACATCCCTACATATTGTGCTGTTGTTATTCCAGCAGGTTCATTCAATGCCAATTAATCCTGACCAACTGTGGTGCTTTGAGTCTTTGCTTTACCACCTTGGGGCTTTTTAATTGAATTTTGGAATTTAATTGAAATGGGATTTCAGAGTCGTCATCGATTTTCACGCAATGTTAAGAGTAAAACCTGACACACAAGCATGCTGTTTTGATGAATGGTGTTTAAACAGTTCTGTTTTACATTTCTACTCCGCTCTGACCTCTGCTGGCTCACACACTCCACCAGTGACGCAAATTGCCCCATTACACTGTTTTAATATAATACCTCACAGTCTATTACTTAAAGATAGTGAGAGTCAAATATTTGCTATTTTTATATCAAAACATCATTAAACTCCCCTGAAATAACAGATTTAAATTGCTTTCTCTGTGTGTGTCCATGGCTATGGAAGTACTGTAATGCTTGTGTGACTTTACTGCTAAGTCCCACTGGGAGGAAGTCAGCTTGACTCCTCGTCCTGTCTCTATTCTGATAGGTTGCACACTTCATTTCCTGCACCCTTCTCCGATTGCATTCCAATGTTTACCGTGACGATCATGATAAGAGGGCTGGGGAAGGGTGTGGGGAGTGTGTGTATGCAGATGTGGTGTCATCAGGTCAATCCTGACACCTGTGTGTAATTGGAGACAGGTGAACTCTTCTTATCTGTAAAGTAATTGTTCAATTGTATCACTAAAAATCCTCCCCTCCACTGTAGCTCTTAAATCAAATATGGAGCACATTGAAAGTTTTGTTTACATTCTTTTGTTTACAATCTTACACCGATTATGCTTAGTAAGCTGACAACTTCAGATTTTTGCCCATTACCCCAATTTGTGTTGCATGTAAACGTCTTTATCGGCGTTCTAACTTATCCAATGTGCGCAAGTGTTGTGCGCATACCTCTTTACGTTTTGATGTGAAAAGCAGTGAATAACCCAATAACCTAAAGCAGTTTTCTTGTGTTGTTAGATTTTTTTAATAAGCAGATTTTTGGTGGTTACCTGCTTATTGCAGTACATTCAAATGTGCTCACTGACATAAAACGTCACTGGTCTCGTGTCTCATGACCAAATGTCATTGCTGTTATTGCAGTAACATTTATGCTAATTGCTAAACAAATTGTATTTTTGAAAAACGCTATTGTATGGCTTCAGAAGACTTGGAATGTAGACCACAGGTTATCTGAACTAATTTTATGGTCCTTTCTTGTGTTTTTTTGTTTTGTTTTTTGTCCATTGTGGAGCTTGACAGATGTGATAACTCAGGAATAAGATTAAATGAGATACACCAGAATCCGGTTCTGGGAATATTTACAGAAATTCCACATCCTTTCGCCTTCTTCCTCTATGATAACCTCATATTCAATCCCTGCACGAATGAGGCCCCAGTCAGCACTAACAATAGAAAACACATGCATGCACGTTTCATCAAGCCACACACACACACAGATAGAGCTAAAAAGATAGAGTGTCTTATTTACAGCTCTACTCTTTGTGCAGGGCATTGTTAATGGTTATTTGGGTTTGTGTGTGTGAGGAAGGGAGGGAGATCAAAAGATAAATAAATACAAAGAGAGATATAAACAGATAGAGATAGAGAGAGAGAGAGATGCCTTACCCTCTTTCAGAGGTAGTAGAGTAATGGCTACACTGAGTCTTCCGCTGCCAAGGCTTACCAGGTGAGGGGTGGCAGTTTGTACTTTCAGTGCTTTTCCTGTGTCAATCAAGTCCAGGGGTGAGCTCTAAAACAGCAGATGCTTCTAGCATTAGAGATCATTAACAGTCCCTAAAACTCAAAGAAAAGCTAAACAAATGACTCACTAACCTTTGGAGAATCAAGGCTCTGATCTGACTCCGGTTCGAGGGAACTCACAGGGCACTTTGTATCTGTGTCCTGTACCACACAAGGAGAACAAAGTCAACATTTTTAAACGTGCCATAGGTTTTGTATAATGTTGAATGTAATCATCAAAGGACTTTACTCACTAACTCCCCCACAGGAAATATGACATATTTAAAAAAAATTAAAATAAAGGAGAAGTTTAGTAGAGAGTTTATGGTGCTAAGTGAATGGGGTTGGCATTGTCCAAACTTTGAAAATGACAAAAAGTACCATAAAAAGTCCATACCACTTAATCAATGGCACAACCAACGGCACTTGGCATCACTGACATCAAACCAAAGTCCTTTTAAGGCAATTGTGTATGTAATGCTTCGAGGCAGCTTTCTATTGGATACAAGCGGGAAACAGTATAGCTCCTATCTACTTGAATGGGGAAGGACAGAAATCTCCAAAGCGATTGGTCAAGATTATGATCAAATAACATATTTCAACTCGGCAGTAAAATCTGAGATCAATATTGTCATAAATTGCGCTTCTTTAGCTCAGATGGTGCAAAAAAAAAAAACAACTAAAATTTCAAACTGCTCTAGTGTTATTCAGTAAACAGACAGATAACTCTATCAAAAAGGTCACTGGCTCTTTTAAAGGGATAGTTCACCCAAAATGAAAATTCTCTCATCATTTACTCACCCTCATGGCATCACAGATATGTATGATTTTCTTTCTTCTGATAAACACAAAAAAAGATTTTTAGAAAAATATGTCAGCTTTGTTGGTTCATACAGTGCAAGTGAACTTTGAATATCCAAAAAGCATGTAAAGGCAGCATAAAATGAACCCATAAGACTCTAGTGGTTAAATCTAAGTCTTCAGAAACAATATGACAGGTGTATGTGTCAAAAAGAAAAGAAGAAAATGTGGAAGTGAAATTGAAAGCAGAGATTTATAAAAAGCATAAGCGGCCTTCATATGCTTTATGGAGCTTCAAAGTTCTGGCCACCATTCACTTACATTGTATGGACAAACAGAGTGGAGATATTTTCTAAAAATCTTCATTTGTGTTCATCAGAAGAAAGAAAGTCATACACATCTGGGATTGCATGAGAGTGAGTAAATGATGAGAGAATTTAAATATTTGGGTGAACTATTTCTTTAACTGTAAGACAGAACTTCCAGTCCTACACTTGCCATATAAAGCTAAAGTTACAATTTCTCCCATTTATAAGTACACCAGTAACCCATCTCATCCTACATTGTCTCTGCATCAAACCTGGTATGACATTTCTTCAAGTGCCATATTTGAATGTGGCAAATGTGAATAAGATTTGAGAGCTGCAGTGGCAGGGAAATTGTTTTGTGAATAAAGAATTCATTTTAAAGCTGTTCCTCTCTCAAAGCTATCATATGTCCTCAGGATACTTAGAATATAGCACATGAGTCAAATAGAATATTTAATCATACTTTCATGGTGCTTTTCTTTGTCATTTCTTGGAGCTTGACAGCATTGGGTCAACTTACAGTATATAGACATAATATGGAAAACAGCTGCATGAACATTCTGGTGAACTTCTTTTGTGTTACAGGGAAAAAAGAAAGTCGTATGGGGTTGGAATTACATGAGGGTGAGTAAATGATGACAGACTTTAAATTTTTTTTTCAAATCTATTGTCCATACACTTCTTTTGCACAATGTTAAGAGAATGACTTCCAAATATTGTGAGCTTGCAGCACACATCTACAAAGAATTCTTTGTTATATCAGTTCTAGCTTGAACACCAATGAAAAAACCAGAGTGAAACCAAATAAGGAAAATTATGTTTAATGACACACCGGTAACAAGAGAGGTACCACAAAGACACTCACAAACAGCCCCTTAGGGTCATAAACATCAAAATGCACACACTCACAATCTCTAATCCAGCTGCCACACGTAACATAGGTTGGAATGTGTGTGAAAACAATTCCTGAGGAGAGAAAAAAAATCTGGAGTGGGAGGAACAGGCAGGAATGTTCCATGCCTTCTATTTCCCACGAGTCACTGGGATTTTTTGGCATACCATGCCAGTGGAGTTGCTTTGGTCCAGCCACCGCACCCAAGAGTTGTAGTTAGAGGGCCCAGATACACGTATGTGTATCTGGGCACCAAAAGGAAGGTACACTTAAACCACACTTTAAAGGGATAGTGGAACTCTGTTGGTCCATTCATTGCAAGTGAATGGTGGCTAGAAATTTGAAAGTCCAAAAAGCAGATTTAAAGGACGAATAGAGCTGAGATATTCTTCTAAACATCTTCATCTGTGTTTAGCAGAAGAATGAAAGTCATGCACATCTGGGATGACATGAGGGTGAGTAAATGATGAGAGGAATTTCATTTTTGGGTGAACTGTCCCTTTAAATATATTAATATTAACCAAGTGGCATCTGCAAACAAATTCTGGTAGACCTTTTCTCTTTGCTTTTCTTAGCAGTTTTTAAAAACTACTTTTAACCAACTGGACCAAGGTAATTTTGGTGGATGCATCACCAAATTACCATTAAGTCCACCACAGGTGTAACCTCTTCATCACATTAAGTATGGACTTGTTCCACTACTTTTTGGGGCCACTCAGTGTTCTCCAGTCTTGACCTGAGACTTAGTCACAGTGCAGTCTTATATATCCAACAAACTGCTGGGCAAGTAAGAAAGTGGAACAATTAAAGTCTGTCCGTTCTCTGGTTCTATTGGTTCAATGTATCGATTTGAGTTCAAGCACATCTTAAAGTGAAGCACTGCACCTCAAACTTCCTTTACAGTATTTATTATATAATATAAAATAGCTGCAGGAAAACAGCCATTACATTTTCCCCTTTTTTCAGCTTGATGTGGCATTCCTGCTCAGCCTGAGAGGAACATTTGATCATTACCGGCTCATGGTTGTCCTGTTTCCTCAGAAACAAAACTCACTTCCTGAATGAGGTCACTCACTGCTGTTCAAACACCCTCATATCCAATCCACATGCCCATGTAAAGTCTGAGCACACCCATAGCCATACTTATATACTTCCTTTTGACACACCAGAGCACAAACAGTATTTATATATACACTGGTGGCCAAAAGGCTGGAATAATGTACAGATTTTGCTGTTTTGGAAGAAAATTGGTAATTTATTTCACCTAAGTGTCATTCAGCTGATCACAATGTATAGTCAAGACATTACTGATGTAAAAAACAGCAGCATCACTATTTGAAAAAAGTTATTTTTGATAAAATCTAGACAAGCCCCATTTCCATCTTATCCTTGAGTAATCATGCTAAATTGCTAATGTGGTACTAGAAAACCACTTGCCATTATATCAAACACAGTTGAAAGCTATTTGGTTCATTAAATGAAGCTTAACATTGTCTTTGTGTTTGTTTTTGAGATGCCAAGGTACACAATAGACTGGCATGTCTTAAGTTCAATATTAGGTCAAAAATGGCAAAAAGAAACTGCTTTCTCTAGAAACTCATCAGTCAATCATTGTTTTGAGGAATGAAGGCGATACAGTGCTTGAAACTGCCAAAAAAGTTAAGATTTCATACAAAGGCTTACACTACAGTCTTCAAAGACAAAGGTTAACTGGCTCTAACAAGGACAGAAAGAGATGTGGAAGGCCAGATGTACAACTAAACAAGAGGATAAGTACATCAGAGTCTAGTTTGAGAAACACCTCACATGTCCTCAGCTGATAGCTTCATTGAATTCTACCCGCTCAACACCAGTTTCATGTACAACAATAAAGAGAAGACTGAAGGGTGCAGGCCTTATGGGAAGAATTGCAAAGAAAAAGCCACTTTTGAAACAAAGAAACAAAAGGTTAGAGTGGGCAAAGAAACACAGATATTGGACAACAGATATTTGGAAAAGAGTGTTATGGATCTTAAGCCCATTGAGCTTTTGTGGGATCAGCTAGACTGTAAGATGCGGTAAAGTGCTACAGCAAGTGTGGGGTGAAATGTCACCTGAGTATCTGGACAAACTGACAGCTAGAAATGGCAAGGATCTGCAAAGCTGTTATTGCTGCACGTGGAGTTTATTTTAATGAGAACTCTTTGAAGTAGTTTGAACAGTTAATTGTAATAGTAACTGTTCACGTTATGAATGTCCTGACTATACATAGTGATCAGCTGAATGCCACTTTGTTGAATAAAAGTACCAATTTCTTTCCATAAGAGCAAATTATGTATATTATTCCAAACTTTTGGCCGCCAGTGTATATATATACATTGTTATATTTTGAGTGTGTATATATATATATATATATATATATATATATATATATATATATATATATATATACTGTATATATTAGCTGTATGATAAAAACCTGTACATTTACTTCACTATTGTATAAATAACAGATAAGGTATTTAAACTATAAACTCAGTTGCATTAAGTTGAACAGAATAAAACTAGTGCATTCAGTAATTCAAATTGAGGTTTAAATTGAGGTTAATTCACTTTAAAGGTCCCCTTTAATTTATTTAAGTAATTTAAGAGCTTAAAGGCCCAAAGTTCATGGTTGGCCACTTCTCAAGGGGGTACTTGACTATAACATGATGACCTATTTTAAAGCTTAGTAACATGAACCATAAATCCCTTTCTCCTCTTTTTCTTTGACCTGACAGGTAGACAGGCGTGTTCCTGCAGGAATGTCCCAGTGTTATGCTTTTGATAACTATGTCACCCCAGGATGAAAATACCAGCTACATTCCTCTCCAGCACCTCTCTATCCAATCAGCTCTCAGGACTGTAGATGTGGGTAACTGTGGCACAATAAGGGCAGGTTTGCTGTTTACATATTGGTGATGCTTACTATGGCTTTTATTGTCAAGACCTCTTGATCCAGTTGAAAGCTGCAGTGTTCAGGCATGTTCAGATGTCTACAGCACACAAAAAGGGTAGATCTTTTGATAAAGACTGGTGTGGGTTATTTACATGCAGGAAAGAAATCAAATGATTGTGCAGTTGGTGATGGGGGAAGGAAGACGAGAGGGTGTTAATTTAAAAACACCATTTGTTTTATAAGCAAGCGAGAAGGGATGAAAGGAATAAAATGTGAAAACAGAGTGCACAGTGAAACAAGAGAAGGAGAGAGAGAGAGAGAGAGAGAGAGAGAGAGAGAGAGTTTTTTGCGGAGTGATAAAGTTTTCTTGGCTTTTAGTCCATTTCTGAGATTTGAAGCTATCTATAAGCTAGAGTACTCATAAAAGTTGACATAATTAACTTACACTGCAAAACCTTTGACATTAAACACCGGCAGATGTGTTTTCCAGAAATCTACAATAAGAAATACAGTGAATATGTTTCAAGCTTTACGGGATGTCATTTTAATGCCTGTATATTTTATGGTGTACTACCGTTTATATTAATATGTGAAATAAACTTGATAAACTAACCTCATGGAACTATAAAAGTCAGTTTTTCACTTTACAATGTATTATTAATCACCACAGTAAACTACAAAAGTTCACATGATGACTTACAGTTCATCAAGAGTGGCCCATCCAGGAGCAATAATTAATACACATGTAAAAACACGTGTAGTGCAGTGTCACTCACCCAAACACAAAACACCATCAGTGTAGCACATGTGACACTAAAATAATGCAATAAACATTAACCAAACGACATAAAATATAACACAGAGCATCCCGATGTAAATACCTGATATTAAATATAACAAGAAACATAACTATCCCCATAAAAATAATGAAATGTGATGGGTCATGCATAGATTTCTGGGAATGCCCGACCATTGTTTTTCACTGTAATTTTAAGAATAGTTTACCGTAAAAGGTACATGTATTCTCTTGTTAAATGTAATATACATATTTACCGTTAATTATACTGTAAAATCATACTTTTAACATTTAAAAAAACAAAACATTTGACATTATTTTACCATAAAATTACGTGTTTGTCATGTATAAATATATTAAATATATTAGAAACTTTTACTGTATGTGTTAAGGTAAATGGTAAATGGTAAATGGTCTGCACTTATATAGCGCATTTTTCTAACCTCAGAGGTTACCAAAGCGCTTTACACTGTGTCCCAATCACCCATTCACACACACACTCATACACCAATGGCGGCAGAGCTATTGGAGGTAACTATCTGTTAACCAATTGTAGTTTTTTACTGTAGTATTTTTACATTCTTGTACCATTCAAATTGCCTACATTTCTCATCTTACACTCATGGGGGTGTTCAATGTTTTGTCCAATATTATGCACTTTTGATGAGGAGGAGGGCGTGGGCAGGCCGTGAGGGTGCATGGCCGGTGCTGAATCAGCTGATCAGAGGGAGAGCCAGATAAAGGGGAGCCAGAGACGCCAGTTCGAGAGAGAGATGCATGCAAAATGTATATAAATTTATATAATAAAAAGTTATGTTTACTGTTCAGCCAGTTCCAGCCTCCTCCTTGCTCGTCCTTAACTGTTACAGTAGTGCCGAAACCCGAGAAGGAGGAGGGATGCGCTGTCGCAGTGTCCTCACCGCTGCCGTCTGCCAGAGGAGCAGCCGTGGTCATCTGTCTGGGGACGGAGGGGTCGCATGACCCCCGAGAACCGGGCTATAACATGTCCAGGGACCGGCGAGTACATTTTTCTCTTTCTCCTCTCTCTCTGTGTCTACCGCTCGCCCTTTCTCTCTCCCCATGCCTCCCCTCGTCTCTCCCCCAGGTTCCCAGGAGGTGGGGTGGACCACAGGCTGACAGAATGGCTGGAAGGGCAGTGTCTCCCCTACAGAGATGGGGGGGGGAGTAGGTCAGTCTAGCTGGCACCCCGGACTGAATCGGGCAGGGGAGAAGTGTGACGAGAAAGAGGGCATGGCCGGACCATGAGGGTGCATGGCCGGTGCTGAATCAGCTGATCAGTGGGAAAGTGAGATAAAGGGAACCGGAGATGCCAGTTTGAGAGAGAGAGATGCATGTGGACGCGATGCATGCGTGTCTGTGTGTCCTTATGTTTTATGTTGTTTTAAGTTAATTTATATCATTAAAAGTTACGTTTATTGTTCAGCCGGTTACCGCCCATCCTTAACTGTTACAGCAATCTAGAATGACAATTCCCTTCTTTTAAAACTATTTGCCTCTGATGGGCCACTTGCATGCAGCAAATCATGGTTATCGTTATGAAGTTACTGAAGACTTTTAGCAATTTAAAAAAGGGTTGAGCCTTCAATCTGTCCTGCCCCAACATCCTGTTTCAATACATCAGCACAGGAAAGAAGTATGTGCTCATCAAACCATTTCATGTGGTCTTTGTAAGAACATTGATATGTCATATCTCATTTGAAGAAACAGAAGGAGCATGCAAGGCCAGAATTTGACACAAAGGGCTTTTTGAGTCCTTGTGCTTTTTCACAAGACTTGACGTGGGAGGGAATTCCTAAAGACTCCATCTGCTCAGCTGTAACACAGATGGGGCGATCAAAATGTTGTAATGTCATGCACATTGCATTCTGATATACTGCAGTGTGCTCTGTTGTATTCTGCACATTTTGGCAAATGTAGTATGTCATCTGGGTATTCTTTGCACTCAGAAAATTTGCATACTGTGCACATACTATATACTGAATGAATACCACGAATAAACATACAGGAATAGTACAAATAGTATGGTAGTATGCTAATGCGAACTAACATGATCACATAGGAAATTTGACATGTTGCTATTGAATGTTATGGTACCCTGAAATCAAACCAAATCTGCTATGTTACTGACAAGTCCCATTTCCCATTAGACATTTTTGCATCAATTGAAATTTGCTTAACTTTTCTTTTGGTCCAAGAGATAGCATGTAGTTTCAGCTGTCCCATTTCCCTTTTCCACTAACATGGTTCGGAGGCAGGTTCCTGGGCCGGTGTGAATTCTCAAACTGTTCCGGGGCAGACAAACTGGTTTTGCACCAGCCCCAAATGCTTGCTGGCCTCTACTCAGGAACCGAATACATCAGGATAATGTTTCGTTACCAGGTAAAAATTTCCAAACAACAACAGTTTGGCTAGCTACACTCTGCAGCACTTCTTCACTCTATAACAAAAATAAAAGAAAAAAACATAAAAATGGCAGATGCCAAAAGCGTTACGAAAACGTGGAGGAAACGAACACTCTTGCGATATGGTGTTCTACGGAGATCCAAGATAAACTAGAGAGATCGCAAAGGGGGAAAAAAGAGTCTACAAGCAGAAAATGTAAGAAATTATGCACACTGGCTTCAATCGGATGATTGACCAAATCAACTTACACAGAAGGACCTAAACAAAAGCAACAGGTTAGGAAACTATGATGTCTTGGATACCGACCAGTCAGCTAAATAACCGGCATTGAATTCAGTCAGTCAGGCTTGAGATTAACACAGAATCGTTGGTTTCTTCTGTGGCTGATCTCGTTAAGTTAAAACATTTGCCAACCTTGATTAGACTTCCTTAAACAATGCACAAAATAAGATAAGAGTGTATGTTCAGTAATGGAATTTTTAACCAACTACTCAATTAGTTAGGAAGGTTGCTGCTATCTGTGAAGTAAACGTGAAACTCCCAATCAAGACATAAACGCAATATTACATGCTATGGCAAAAATCCAGACATATCCATCTGCTACACCAGTGTTAATAACTGATTCCACTGTAACAGTTTATAGTACTTAGCAAGTTAAGCCACATTGAGAAGTTCATACAAAATAATGTAATTACGCTTCCTGTCGTCTTGAGCATCGATGTCGTCTCTGGCATCTTGCTGAGCAATGCAATAATGTTAGAATGCATTTCTCAGTATGCTTAAATATGTCCACAAAAACACGAGTAAAAGCTGTACACAAACTCTGTGGAGCACCATGTTTGTTTGCGGGCAGGTGAGATAGTCACGTAAAACTACCACATAGACACACAACATGTTATATCACGTATGTTAGGTTTACGATAGGCTCTAGATTGCCCCGGCCGTGAACTAGCCGAGCACAGGCTTGGCAAGTGAACCATCACAATTTTGGTGGACAGAGAAACACAGTTGCTGGCCCCAAGGAAACCAAGAAGTAATCATGTTCACATGATTGATGATGAGTGTGATTTGGAGGTTGCATTTTCCCTCAGAGATAACATTTTTACTCCACTTCACTGTTAGGTTTAGAGTTGGGGTTTTGGTTAGGGTATATGGTTAATAAAATATGCATTCATTTTGACTACTACATCATTTAGAACTAAAAACAAATAGTTTTACACCTTTTTGGCGCCCCTCTGTGGAAATTTCATGCAGAAAATGAAGCTCAAATGTGCTCATACGTTCAACAACACTTCTAGCTTTGGCCACTGTGGGCAGTGCTTTAAATTTCTGTAAGCACATCACCAGCAGAACTTTTTAACTGCTGTCGCCAATTTTACAGTGAGATCTGTGCAAACATAGCCTTAGACACAAGAAGCATCATGAATGCAGGCTTTGTGCAGGCTCTGAATTCGTCTTCATTAGTACTGTATGCTTCCATGTTAAAGAGATGCCATGACATGATGTGTTTACTATGCTTGTAAGGGTCACCTTTTGATTAAATATCACTCAATCTCCTCTTTAATAATGTCAACATAGAAAGCTCATCTGATCTCTCAAAGGTGGTGAAACCAAGCTGCTTATTTAGTCCAGTCTGTCACATGTGACAATGATCTCATTGTGCTTGGACCTCAGCTTAATATGTGATTCCCTCCATGGCATGCAGCTCTTTAAGGGGTTGAACCAGCCCCTTGCTTCCCCTAGACACACTCAATGATGTGAGAACTTTTAGGTAGACAAATCACTCTCTGTTCTCAGTTTCCTCCCCTTCTAGTCTTTCACCAACTCTGGCCACTGAAAATCATTATGTTGCATTAAAAGGAGGGTGATATGACTGCTGATATGTTTAAAAATAACAATGGTTCGCAATAAAGACTATGATTATGACAGCAATTTGGAACAATTTGTTGCGGTGGGGCGAACATGACTTGTGGATATTTTGTTTTTCAATTAAATACTTAAATTGCATAAATAAGTCACTCTTTATTCACACTGTTTGTCTTTATTTCACACTAACATTATTATGCAAGATTTCCAAATTGTCTGAAAAAACATCTTTAGACCTTTTAAATCATTAGCCCTAAATTCTAATGCCAACAAATAAAAGAGTGTGGAATGTTGCTGCAGCTGTCTGGCTGCAGGAATAATAATCTTATGGAAATCCAAATGAAGCTGCAAAACCTTATGTAATATTATTTTAACAGTATTCCTCTCTCAAGCACAGAATTTTCAGAGGGGCTCCTACCATCATATGTGAAGCTTTTACATGCAAAGCCATTTAAAGTAACCTGTTTTCAATAAATTGCATTTCTTGTCTATTTGCTTCACTCCAGAGGTGTTTTTAAATGCAAACACACTATATGCCGATGTTTTCCTTGCCACATGCATTACACCAATTGACAGAATCATCCCTCAGCATGTCTACCAGGGAACATCTGCACTATAATGATCAATGATGTCACACCTGTACCCTCTGTGAGAGCTCAGTGAGACAGTTGGCTCACAGGTTACACAACTGAGCCTAATTGTGTAATGAGTGACAGGTTGAGTGTTTTTACAACCACAGCATCTGGTTCATCTGTATAGCATCAAGCGTCTCCCTCTTTGTCTGTCTTCATGTTTTCTTGCTTTCATCTTCTCTTACTGACTCATGGAATAATTGTTGCTTTCAATTAACCAATGTCTTCCATTTCACTTTTCATCTTAACCAGCTACACACTTGTTTTATTTGATGTTTTAACTATTTTATATTTTTTGTTTATTTTTTTATCTTTGTGTACCGTAACCCACAATCATTTTGTCTTGATTGGCTGGATCAGTATTTTTACAACCATACACTGTAAAATGTAATTATTTGACCGTACTTAGATTTTTTAAGGCAATCATTTTTTATGCATTTTTATGCTCAAGCAAAATGTACTTAATTATTCAAGTACATATTACTAGTTACAAGTAAAATTAACTCCTCTGCGATTAAATTATCACTGTTTTTATTTCATTATTTAAATTGAGTTAAAGCAAGTCTTATATAACATAAGGGAAATTATGACTGGACTCCAGGGTGGCCGTTTGGCACATTGGATTCTCCTCAGTACTTCTTAAATGTGCACTTTTGTAAACTACAATTGAGTAGAGATTAATTACTTAAATTTAACAGGCTCCAAGTTTACCAGAGGTAACACAAATCACCCTCATTATGTCTTCACACAAATCACAACTATCAATCAGCTACAACAAAACAACAACAACAACAACAACAACAACAACAGTCATGAGAATTAAAACTATATACAGTTTTAAATAACAAGTATTTTTCTACATTAGTGCCCTTGATTTGACCAAACATACATAGTTTCTTTAAGTGCAAGGGCTGATGGGTATCCCACACAGCTGTCATTTTGTACAAGAAAATGTTGAGTTAGTTGTACTCAAAGCCATAGTTTAAAGAACTTGTATATTTGAGTTATGATTCCAAAATGTGACATTTCAAGTACTGTTTAATTATGTTCACTTGACTGTTTTTATTAATGAAAACTTTAGGCTTAAAGGTTAACTTAAATAAAACTAGTATGAATAGTACAAGCTTAAGTTGAGTCAACAATTACAATATATATATATATATATATATATATATATATATATATATATATATATATATATATATATATATTTTTTTTTTTTTTTTAGAGAACTGTTAGTATATACAGTGTACCATTTGATGGTCTAATGTAGACTTTCTCTATACCCTACCTGAACAGGGGCTTTTCAAAGACATTTCCTATAATAGTTTGAAATCACAATAATAAAAAAAAAACATTAAATATTAAAAATTTGGAACCAATAAAAGTATAAATATTAAATAATGGATTCCCTCTTCCCTCTTAAACCTTGCATTTTTATAAGAGCTGTTATTGCAGCACACAGTTCTAATGCTGTTGTTTTATTTACAGTAGATTGACATTCAAACATGTCTTATCTTTTCTATTAAAAAAAGATTACACCGTGCCACAGTGTTATAAACCTTGAATTGCTATAAATCTTAAATTTACTGATTATCCTTTGTCATAGACTGAAATCAGGCAGCACTGTCTTGATAAATCTCACCTGGTCTTTTCAAAAGTGGGCTATCTTGATGTCTACTCCATGATGCCTATATCTTTAGATCATCACAGTCATGATTCAGAGCACAAAACTGCGCATGACCAATTCAACAGTCAAAACACATAGTGTCATGCCAAGACTTGCGCCAAGACTCAATCAAAAGTGACTTGAGTGCGACCAAGAGTATTTTTACACGTATCATAAAGAAAATGTACTGCAGTTTGTTCAGTCGTGAAGCACAAGCAAACAGGTGTTGACAAAAAGGAAGGGGCACTGTGCTCTTATTTGGAATAAGTTCTGATACATGCCTTAAGAAACTTTTATTAAATGTTAAATTAAATAGTCTTGTTATTTTAAAGTTTAATGGTATTAAATATATTTTTTTAAAGTCTCACCATTGCCGAAACGACGTCTGTCATCTTGAATGGCAGATCCAAGAACCTAACTAAAGGTGCGCTACGCTTTTCTCCAAATATCCTGTCCGCCTTCCAAGTGACAGAATGAAAATATTAAAAAAAAAAAAAAAATATTTCTTCTTTGTAAGCCGCACGCTTTGCCCAGTGTTAATGATGCAGATGAAAACAAATGAAACAACTTTGGTCAAACGAAAAGAAATTAATCATCTCCTGTGGCTCTTTTGGTGACTGAAGGCGCTGTCCTGTCGCTCTTGGCCAGCGGCGACTTCGTTGTGCTGTGGAATGCACAACAGCTGGAACAGGACTGAACGCTCTGACTTTACGCCTGCGCACTAGAGGCGGCGGCGCGTGGAGGACACTGACTGACATTATATTAAAAGGATAAGCTGAAGTTTACAGGACTCACACCGCTCCATGATAACGATGGGTAAATTATAGAAATGTCTAAATACATCCCAGATATTGTTGTTATCCGTTCAAAGATACTCCGCGCCCAATATTAATATTAAGGATTTAAAAAAAAATCTTGAAATATTAGTTATTCTTAGGGGCCGTTCACACCGAACACGTGTTTGTATACGCCTGCGCTGTTCGTCAATTGTTATTGTATGTAAAAGTGCTCTAGACTGACGTCTTTGACGGACGTCCTGCGTCTCGCAATTTTTCGGTAGAGCCACGTTTTCATTAACGCCGTGTCAGGTTTAAAAGCACTTTACTGTTAAAAACGCGTCTCGAGACGTCCGTGATCTGTTCTAAACGCATTTGGACTGAACGGCCCCTTAGTGCAACATTATGTTGCACTATATATTGCTTTGCATAGTTCAACTCTCTTCACCTACACCATTTCACACCGTACGTGTATTGCATGTACAGTATAGTATTTGTATTGTAATTTTTTTCATTAAAATGTTATATTGTTTGTAAAGTTATATAATTGATATGTTTGCAGCTTTTAAGCAAACCTGCAAATTTCTTGGTTATTTATAAAAAGATATAGCCTAAGAGTGATAAAAATCAACCATCTTCCTCAACTCTACATAATTTTATTCAGAAAGTTTAAGGAACATTCAGAGTTCAATACAAGATTAGCTCAATTGACAGCATTTGTGGCATAATACTGATTAACACAAAAAAATTATTTTGACTCGTCCCCTCTTTTCTTAAAAACAAAACATAAATCTGGGTCCCAATGAGGCACTTATAGTGGAAGTGAATGCAGACAATATTTAAATATTAAAATACTCACTATTTCAAAATTATAGCCACAAGATGTAAGCAATATATGTGTTTACATGATTTAAGTGTGATATTTTCTGTATAAAGCTTTTCCAATTTTACAACTTGCCATGATGATATAATGTCAACAAACACTAAATCAACAGTGAAAATAACGATATAAACAACTTTACAGCTCAAATATTTTTTCAGACTTTTAACAGAAGTGTTAATGCAAGTGTTTTTATAAAATGAGAAGCTTCACATTTCCACCTTTAAACCCCAAAATTGGCCTCATTCACTTCCATTGGAAGGGCCTCACTGTAACCTCGATTTTGTATTTTTTCAAAGAAAAGTTGGGACGAGTCAAAATATTTTTTTCTGGTAATCAATATTAGGCTATGCCATAAATGGTGTAAATTGATCTTATGTTGTATTGAACACAGAATATTTCTTTAATTGCAACTGTTAACTGAATATCCACTGTGTAACTATGTATTGTATTAATATGGGTTTACCATTAATCCCCATGCAGTCTGTTTGTTTTTCATATATTCTCACTCACCACTGTTCACACACTGCATCCAGTTCTTATTAAGATGTCCTGCGTGGAGTGCGGTTGAATCCATTTTGTAAACAGGATGCTGCAGCTTGTGCTCATTCATCCACATACTGTAGATTTCTTAATCTCAGAAAAAGATGGTGTGACCTGCCGTTCACCCCACATAACATCTCAATGTAAAGTGAAAGGAATTGGGATTTTTTTCACAATCATGTTGTTCCAAACATCTCTTACTTTCTTCCGTGGAACACAAAATTAGATTTTGGGCAGAATATTCCGTCTCAGTCACCATTCACTTTCATTGCATATTTTCCCATACACTGAAAGTGAATGGTGACTGAGGCTATCAGTTCCTAGAATTTTGTCTTTTTGTGTTCCTTTAAAGGGAAAATTCTCTCATCATTTACTCACCCTTATGCCATCCTGGATGTATATGTCTCTTTTCTTCAGCAGAACACAAATTAACATTTGTAGACGAATATCTCAGCTCTTTTGGTCCATACAATTTAAGTGAATGGTGATCAGCCCTCCAAAAATCACATAAGTCAGCATAAATGTAATCCACATGACTCCAGTGGTTAAATCAACGTATTCAGATGCATTATGATAGGTGTGGGTAAAAAAACTGATCAATATTTAAGTAAATTTTTTACTATAAATTCTCCTCCTTGCTCAGTCAATCTCCACTTTAACTTTCACATTCTTATTCTTCTGTTTTTGGTTATTGCATTCTTCATGCATATACCACCTACTGGGCAGGGAGAAGAATTACTCTGTTTCTCACCCACACCTATCATATCACTTCTGAAGACATGGATTTAACCACTGGAGTCTTATGGATGACATCATACATATCAGGGATGGCATGAGGGTGAGTAAAAGATGATATATTTTATTATTTTTTTTTGGGTGAACTATTCTTTTAAGGTCTTCTACAACATTAGATCAATAGTTGTAACAACTGTCAAACAAGTCAATTTCATGAACATCTGCAGATATTTCTCAAATATTTAAACAAAAGAACCATGATTAAAGTCCATCTGGGTTAACACATCAGATCACACACACACATGATTGGCATCCTGCCAAGCAGTCTGGGATCACCTGCTTCATGTGTATCTGTTTGCCAAAGAACTTCATCAGAAATGCATAATTACCCTTTTCTGACCCTCAGATGAGCTGGAAAAACAGTGGGAATGAAGAGCTGGATGACCTTTGGCCAACTCACAGATGGTCAGTGCCACTGGAGCGGGTAGTACCGCCCTTACAGCCTATTCTCTCATTGGAGTCCAGAAGAACCCAGCAGGATCCACAAGGAGAGAGCAGAAGCTCAGTGCATTGAGAAAACACTGGAGGATGTCCACTGTAGCAGTCCGTGCCCACAAGGCCACAGTGGCGTGTAATTACACTGCAGTTAGTGCTTCTTTATTTAAGTTACTGCATTGCTGGCAACATGAAAAAACAACCCCTGACATTCTTTCGTGATCTGGATCCCATTGGCTGCACGCACAATGAAAAAAGGGTGGGAGTGTAAAAGGGAGAGATGAGGGATGTGAAAAAGAAGATGAAATGAAGGTATTTTGTTGCCAAGTCTTTAAAAGACCACTTTCATGGACTTTTCACTTTCTAGTTGTCCACTTTCATGGAAAGAACAAAGAACAGTATAATTTAAAAGCAAGGCCATCTGTCTATATGCCTTAAAGGGACATTTCACTCAAAAATAAAAAGTCTGTCATTATTTACTCAACCAAATGTCATTCCAAACTTGTATGACTTTCTTCCATTTGAACACAAAAGGTGAATTTTTAAAAAGTCTTCACAGACTACAACAAAAATGATACGATTCATGCACTTTATTCCAAGTTTTCTGAAGCAATATGATCGCTTTTTGATAAAAAGAGTGAAATCAAATTTGTCATTCACTCTTAAAAAGATATTTCATCCAAAAATGTAAAATCTCATAATTTACTCACCGTCATGCCATCTCAGATATGTATGACTTTCTTCTGCTGAACAAAACCAACTTTTTTTAGAAGAATATCTCAGCTCTGTAGGTCTACTCAATGCAAGTGAATTGGTACCAAAATTTTGAAGGTCCAGAAAGCATACAAAGGCATTCACTTTCACATTATTCTTTTCTTTTTTTTGTTGCCTTTTTTTGCAATTTGCCTTCGTGCATTTCACCACCTACTGGGCAGGGAGGAGAATTTAGAGTAAAAAACTATTTAAATATTTATCTGTTTCTCACCCACATCTATCATATTGCTTCCGAGGACATGGATTTAACCACTGGAGTCATACAGATTACTTTTATTCTGCCTTTATGAACTTTTTGGAGCTTCAAAATTTTGGAACCCATTCACTTGCATTGTACAGACCAACAGAGCTGAGAAATTCTTCTAATTACTTTGTGTTCAGTAGAAGAAAGAAAGTGAAACACATCTGGTATGGCATGAGGGTGAGTAAATGATGAGAGAATTTTCATTTTTGGTTGAAATATCCTTTTAAATCATTAATAAGGCGCTTAATTAAAAAATGGCGGCTACATTAATAGCATTGTGACGAGTAGGAGGGCGGGGCCCAATTTAAAATTGGAAAAGTTTTATACAGAAAAGGTTAGTGAGCGATTGTATCACACTTAAATCATGTAAGCACATATATTGCTTACATCTTGTGGCTATAATGACTACACACGCCCGGCCCCCAATTGGGCTAATTAGAGGAGGAGAGTGGTAAATGCGGGCAAATGCGGCAGTTCAAGAGAGAGAGAGCCACATGCAACTGCCATGTGTGTGTTTGTGTTCTGAGTGTCCTTTTGTTTAAGTTCTTATTAAATATTATTTTGACTGTTCAGCCGGTTCCTGCCTCCTCCTTTCCCAACCATAACCTTTGTTACAAGCATCTAACCTCATTGGTTCTCATTATGTCTCATGACAAAAATGTGTCAAAGTTTGGTCGGAGACTCCTTTAAGCCCCTAACATTTTTGGCAGAAATGTTTAGGGCTATAGGTCTCACTCTATCAGTCATATATCAGCTTGACATGCCCTGGCTCTAATCTTGAGATGAACTACACTTCTGACTTGAAATTCATGAAGATCAAAGTAAAAAAACTGAAAGAAAAACAGCTAATTTACAGCAAAAGAGGGGGAGAGAGAGCAGCTGTACTGATTAGATCTCTTCTGTCTTTCTCTCTTCGCTATGTGCACATAATTATTCATCGATTTGATTCAAATGCACCGTGTAGATTCTTTCACATGGTCTTGATCATTATCTGTTGGCTTTCCCATCCCATAGAACACAGAAGATAAGTCTCTAGAATGTGGATGTGGTCACTTGGACTTGCAGGTGTGAATTATCCATTTTATGCTATGCCCTTGATTGTCAATTTTTTTTTAAGCTAATTGTGGTAAGGACATTTTTTCAATACTGGGCTATAAAATGAGTTGATAATAAAGGATATGTTTTTTTATATAGTATTTCAATATTCTATTTTAAATGACAATTGCAGCATTTAATATAAGGGCTAATGATATCATATAAACTATATTTGTTTATTATCTTGATACCTGCAAAAAATATTCCATCATACTATTACTGTTTTTTCATAATGCACATACTAGCAAAGGCCGGTCATACCAGCCAAATTTAAGGAAATAGAGGTAACATAAAATACAGGAACTGTTTATTGTTGTATTGAGGCGGTTGTCAAAAAAGGGGCTCCATCAAAGTTTTTTAAGGAAAACACAAACAAAGACCAGAAATTGTGGGTCACATGAGGTAGTCACATGAGCCATTGTTAAACCAATCTGCACAAGTGCAGAGATCATACAAAATAAGGGCAAGTGACACAACAAGAGTTCCCACCCTTTCTAACCAATGACATTTCATGACTTTTCTATGACCTTGATAATTATTTTTAAATATCCTTCACCTTCAGACAGATTTACTAATGAGTCATTTAGAAAGATTTGAGAAATATTCACTGAAAAGAATTATGAGAATATTCACTTACAAATTGAACATCACTTTGGCCTGCAAGCAAGTTATACTCCACACGGCAAAATCTAGCTAGAATAGAATTTAACTATAGAAATTATTTTCATGATTTAAAATGTTATTAATTTCCATGACTTTTCCAGGCCTTCAAAACACATTTAAAATTGCATCTTGCAAAATTTAACTCTGCAAAATAACACTTGGTGACCTTTTTGTTCTTGGGCTGAGAACATGGCTATATGGTGATAAACAAAAGATATTTATTATTTGCTTAAATAAACCTTTAATGTTTATTAAAATATGTGCTAAAACATAATAAATAGCTATAAACAATTACACAAGCACACAAACATTCAGACTAGGGTTACCGTTTCTCCAACAGATTTAAAGGATAGCTGTTGTTGTCTTTAGATTTCCAATGATATTAGCAGCCCATTGGTTTCAGACTGATGGCACTTAAAGCTTGAGTGATACATGACATACATGATTAAACAAATAGCATGTTTAGAACTCATTTGGTCAGCAATATCTGTCACCTGATACTGTGCATCCGGAAAGTATTCACAGCGCTTCACTTTTTCCACATTTTGTTTTGTTACAGCCTTATTCCAAAATTGATTAAATTCATTATTTTCCTCAAAATTCTACAAACAATACACCATAATGACAGCATGAAAGAAGTTTGTTGGAAATCTTTGCAAATTTATTAAAAATAAAAAACAAAAACAAAAAAAAATCACATGTACATAAGTATTCACAGCCTTTGCCATGACACTCAAAATTGAGCTCAGGTGCATCCTGTTTCCACTGATCATCCTTGAGATGTTTCTACAACTTGATTAGAGTCCACCTGTAGTAAATTCAGTTGATTGGACATGATTTGGAAAGGGACACACCTGTCTATATAAGGTCCCACAGTTAACAGTGCATGTCAGAGCATAAACCAAGCCATAAAGTCCAAGGAAATGTCTGTAGACCTCCGAGAAAGGATTGTATTGAGCCACAGATCTGGGGAAGGGTACAGAAACATTTCTGCAGCTTTGAAGATCCCAATGAGCACAGTGGCCTCCATCATCTGTAAATGGAAATTTGTAACCACCAGGACTCTTCCTAGAGCTGGCCGCCCGGCGAAACTAAGCGATCGGGGGAGAAGGGCCTTCGTGAGGGAGGTAACCAAGAACTCTATGGTCACTCTGACAGAGCTCCAGCATTTCTCTGTGGAGAGAGGAGAACCTTCCAGAAGAACAACCATCTCTGCAGCACTCCACCAATCAGGCCAGACAGAAGCTACTCCTCAGTAAAAGGCACATGACAGCCCGCCTGGAGTTTGCCAAAAGGCACCTGAAGGACTCTCAGACCATGAGAAACAAAATTCTTTGATCTGATGAAACAAATATTGAACTCTTTGGCCTGAATGGCAAGTGTAATGTCTGGTGGAAAGCAGGCACCAATCATCACATGCCAATACCATCCCTACAGTGAAGCATGGTGGTGGCAGCATCATGCTATGGGGATGTCTTTCAGCGGCAGGAACTGGGAGACTAGTCAGGATCGAGGGAAAGATGAATGCAGCAATGTACAGAGACATCCTTGATGAAAACCTGCTCCAGAGCGCTCTGGACCTCAGACTGGGGCGAAGGTTCATCTTCCAACAGGACAACGACCCTAAGCACACAGCCAAGATAACAAAGGAGTGGCTACGGGACAACACTGTGAATGTCCTTGAGTGGCCCAGCCACAGCCCAGATTTTAACCCGATTGATCATCTGTGGAGAGATCTAAAAATGTCTGTGTACCGACACTCCCCATCCAACCTGATGGAGCTTGAGCGGTCCTGCAAAGAAACTGCCCAAAAATAGGTGTGCCAAGCTTGTAGCATCATACACAAAAAGACTGGAAGCTGTAATTGGTGCCAAAGGTGCTTCAACAAAGTATTGAGCAAAGGCTGTGAATACTTATGTACATGTAATTTTGTTAGTTTTTTATTTTTCATAAATTTGCAAAGATTTCAAACAAACTTCTTTCACATTGACATTATGGGGTATTGTTTGTAGAAGTTTGAGGAAAATATTGAATTTAATCCATTTTGGAATAAGGCTGTAACATAACAAAATGTGGAAAAAGTGAAGCGCTCTGAATAATTTCCGGATGCACTGTATGTCATAGGTATTTGTCTTGAAAATCACATGATTCCATTATGAACACCTTGTTATTCTTGGTCTTCATCCTCATCATGCCTTCAGTCTTCAGTAATCCATTAGGACTGGTGTGTTGGAGGTCACTGCAAAGGTCATGTTCCTGACCGATCTTTGAGGAGGAGGTTATTTAGTCTAATGACAGTGTTGGCAAAGTCCACAAGCTCTACGAAATCTGAAGTGATAATATTGACACCATTCACACCTGGCTTTTGCACCTCCACCCAAGACATTATAGTTGGAAGGTTCCTGTGACAAAAATGACAGAAGTGTAATTTACTGACAATGTATATAGATAGGCATGTTGGACCCATGGCGAAGTTGTTAGCAAGGCACATGGTGCTCATGCAGGAGATGTAGGTTCAAATCAGGCCTGCAACATGTCCCAATCCAAATCAATCTCTTCTATATTTGTCTTATAACATCTATATATGTACAGGTATACACAAATTTGCATTTCCCTATCTGTCACTCACTCGACGTTGTGTCGATGA
This sequence comes from Moxostoma hubbsi, assembly GCA_032164185.1. NCBI lineage: Eukaryota > Metazoa > Chordata > Actinopteri > Cypriniformes > Catostomidae > Moxostoma > Moxostoma hubbsi. The sequence goes on from JAVLUX010000033.1 coordinate 23,913,632, forward strand.
AGTGACACTAGGGGTCATTCTTGGGAGGCAGAGACACCTTCTGATCTTTGATAAAAGGACAATGGGAATTGATGAGTGGTATTGGTAAGCCACTCCCCCACACATATGGGTATAAAGGAGCTGGCGTGCATACCTCTTATTCAGATTTTCTCTTCAGAGCCGAGCGGTCGCCATTTCATTGAGAAATAAGTGAGCTGAATTCCCAAGGTTTCCATTCACCTCTGCTGGATTCTGACTGTGTATTACAGCTGCTTCTCCCCCTCTCTGCACTGGTGCACTGCAGAGATCGCCACTGGGCGCATCGGCAGAACTTACTAAAAGAGTATATTCTAAAAGAGTATAATTCCTAAAAGAGTATATTCTAAAAGAGCGGCACAGAAACGTCTTTTTAAAAGACATGTCTTTTTAAAGATGCCTTTCCGTCTGTGTGTTATTCTTGGTTGCGCTCGTTATCTCTTGCCTTCTGATGGCCACAATCGCTGTCTTTTGTGCCTGGGTGCTGCCCATGCGGAGACATTGTTCGTGGATGTGTCACGTTCTCACTGCGAGAGCATGGCCATGGCAACGTTGCAGTCGCGGCTTGCCTTCGTAAGAACGCAAGCCACCCCAGCGGCTCCCCACCTCGGTCCTTCTACCCACAGGTTGGTGGACAGCATGGCTAGCAGTGGGGGCAATTTGAAGACCTCAATGGGACACCTCCGCCGGGTAAATCCCCACGGAACTCCCATTCCCCAGCATGTTCGCTTGACCCGATCAGGCTTCTGGATCAGTGCGCCGGCTCGTCTCAGAGCAAGTTCGACCCCTCCGAGCACAGCATCGGAGAGCGGGCTCCCAGTCACACGCTGGCGCGGAAATGACGGACGTGCTTTCCCGGGCAGCCTCAAGTGTCGGCTAGAGCGGAACCCTCTACTCTCCCTGAACCCTCACGGCTTGATGATTGGTTCCTGGGTCTGCGGCTCCGCTCACAGCCACGCCCCGCCCCAGTTACCTCCGGGTGACGAAGGGCGGGGGATGTCCACCGTTTTGGTCCAGGAGCGAGCCACCTTTGGCTCAACCTGGTCGAGATGAGAGAGGCCGACAAGGCACAGTTCCTCAATGCCCCCATTTCCCAGGCTGGCCTATTTGGCGACACCATCGAGGACTTTGCCCAGCAGTTCTCAGCAGTGAAACAGCAGACAGAGACCTTTCAACACAACCTGCCCAGAAAGCAGCATGGCTCAAGACACCGCACCCCTTCTGCTCATTGCCGAGGGTATGCAATGGGCATGCAGCCATGTCCCCCTCCACCTTGAAAGTGTATGTAGCCGCTATAGCAGCACACCATGACACAGTTGACCGCAAGTCCTTAGGGAAGCACAACCTGATCAGGTTCCTGAGAGGTGCCAGGAGGTTGAATCCCTCCAGACCATGCCTCGTTCCTTCATGCGACCTCTCTGTAGTCCTTCGGGGTCTACGGGGAGCCCCCTTTGAGCCCTTGGAGTCAGCTGAGCTCCTGACTGCTCTCACTTCCATCAAGAGGGTAGGTGACCTGCAAGCATTCTTTGTCAGTGAAACTTGCCTGGAGTTTGGTCCGGTCTACTCTTACGTGATCCTGAGACCCCGACTGGGCTATGTGCCCTAGTTTCCCATGACCCCATTCAGGGATCAGGTGGTGAACATGCAAGCACTTCCTCAGGAGGAGGCAGACCCAGCCTTGACATTGCTGTGTCCAGTGCATGCATTATGCATCTATTTGGATCGCACACAGAGCTTTAGAGTCTCTGATCAGCTCTTTGTCTGCTTTGGTGGACAGTTGAAAGGAAGAGGTCTCTCCAAGCAGAGGACTGCCCACTGGATCATTGACGCCATAGCTATGGCATACCATACCATCTCCCATACGAGCCCATTCGACCAGGAGTGTGACGGCCTCCTGGGCCCTGACCAGTGGCGCCTCTCTAACAGACATTTGCAGAGCAGCGGGTGGGCTTTGCAAGGTTCTACAATCTCCGGGTTGAGCCGGTTTCGTCCCGTGTCTTAGCAGGAATGAACAGGTAAGTCCAGGACAGTTGGTCGGGTGTATCACTTGCGCATAGCGCCATTTCACCTCCTCTGAGCTGAAGACATGCGCTGTTGACTCTCAGTGGTGTTCACAAGATGTGTTCCCTTAATGGCTTCCTCCTAGCCCTGTGGTAGACGAGTTTGTGGAGAAACTCACTGCTGGCTCAGTACACATGCTAACTAAGCCCTGTACTGGGGTAGGTGCTCTGCATGTGCTGGTTTCCCTGTAGGTAACTCCATGCGACTTATATCTTCCGCTAAATCATTTCCCTGTTGGTAAACTGTATCTTCCTTGGGCAAAAAAGAAAAAAAAAGAAAAAAAAGAGTTAACATTGAAAAATGTTCACTCTTTTAGGGGTGAAAAATGAAAAATAGAAGGAAAAGGCACAACTAGGCTAGCCTGCTCCTATTCTTTCTTTGGGCAGTTGGCTTGTCCCCAAAGGGCTGTTCGACGCTCATAACAGGTTTGGGAGAGGTTACGTGTCGGCCTGGTACACTGGCTACGAGGCACACAGTAGTCTGCCTGTCTCGCACCGCCAGTTCACATAACACAGTCCAGCTAGTTGTGGCGTTTTTGTAGGGGACCCCTAGTGTCACTTCATTGACACAACATTGAGTGAGTGACAAGATAAGGAACATCCTGGTTACTTCCGAAACCTCTGTTCCCTGATAGAGGGATTGAGACGTTGTGTCCCTCCTGCCCCAACGCTTAACTACCCACTGAAATGGCCAGGACCTTACTCTTGGCTCCTCAGCACAAAACCTGAATGAGCGGTATTCACGCCAGCTCCTTTATACCCGTATGTACGGGGGAGTGGCATGAAAATACCTCTCGCCAATTCCCATTGGCCTTTTATCAAAGATCAGAAGGTGTCTCAGGCTCCCAAGAGTGACCCCTAGTGTCACTTCATCGACACAACGTCTCGTTCCCTCCATTAGGAAATGGAGGTTATGAAAGTAACCAGGACGATTTCTGTATTCACATATGTATATATTTATTGTGACTTCAGATGAGAACCTCACGTCTATAGGGAGCTTAAAGTTTTTAAACTGTGTACTATTTGAGGTCAGTCAAGTCAGTGTTGGCTAGAAATTAACTTCCCTAGACCCACAGTCCTCTATACCAGTGACAAAACCAGGAAATGGGACACTCAGACTGTGTTTAGCCTGGAATAATAAACAATATCACTTCCACGCTTAAGCAGTGCTTCCTCCGAGACGGCTGTCTCACTAGGATGTCCGCTAAGACACAGCACAAGGCTCCACAATTCTTTGTTGGTTAGATTTGCTCAGTGTACTGCATGTACTACTATGTCTCAGAAATCCTTAGCTCTTCTACCAAATAGTTTGAGACCACATTAGCAATCTGGTATATATATATATATATATATATATATATATATATATATAAGGCAAATTACTTTATTTAAAAATACTTTATCCATCAATACATTCTCCATTACTTGCTGACATAGGCAACAAGTGTCCTATCCAATAAAAAAAATGCAATTTAATTTATTATTCAAATTGTAATTATTAACATTCCAGAGTTTGTTATACCCCTGCTCACGGAGTGTTGCACGCATGCGGGTCAGTTTAGGAGTGTCGGCTGTTTTTTTTTTTTTCACATTTTAGAATAATAGTAAAGTCATCAAATCTATGGAATAACATAACTATGGGAATTATGTTGTGACTAAACAAAAATAAATCAAAACTGTGTTATATTTTAGCATCTTCAAAGTAGCCACCCTTTGCCTAGAATTTGCAGCACTCTTCACATTTTCTCAACCAGTTTTACCCTGGGAGGTGTTACCCTGGGATGCTTTTTAAACAGTATTGAAGGAGTTCTCATCTATGTTGGGCACTTATTGGCTGCTTTTCTTTATTATTTGGTCCAATTCATCAATTTCAAAAACTTTTTTTTTAATATAAAATTTTAGTTTTATAATGAAATAAATGAATATGGTGGCATCATTTTATTTTTGTCTACAAAACCAATTTCAAACATTTAAGTATACACCTTCAGATCAAAAGATTTTTAAGATCATGAGAAACATTTCAGTTGTGTTTCAAAACGTTTGACCGGTAGTGTATGACAAAGAGAGACAGTAAAGCGATCTCTTTTCCGCTATAGCCCTTTAGAGTCTGATGGGTTTCACAAGGTACCACTGTGATGGATTATGTGTGTCCTAAACAAGTGTTCCTCATTTCTGGTCCTGTAGACTGCAATATCCCACAGAGATGAGGAGTCTCTGGGACCAGGAATGAGGAGCTGCTGTCCTAAACTCATCCTGCCACCTAGTGAATAAATTAAAAATGATTTTGACACAAACACTTAAGGCAATCCTCAGGCTAAAGAAGTGATATGAATGAAGGCGTTTTAGAAGAAAGGATGCTATGCAAACATTTGATTCGGACAGCATTTTTCCATTTTCAGACACAGCCATAGAGCGTTGCATCTGATCTATAAATCTTGATTTGTGACAACTTCCAAACAACATTTTTTTTAGAGGAAGGTTACCAATTACAGATTCCAACTGAAAAAAAAAAACAACCCACTCACTTCTCCACCAGGTAGTTCCGCAGCCCATGAACCAATCCACTGGCGATGGTCTTGACACGTGGGGTGAGAATGGCCTGAGATACATGAAAGCTCCCATATTTGGCTCGTTCACCCAAAGTGGTCTCCAGAAACTGGATAAGCTTGGTGGTGTCTGTGGTATTGGCCCAGGGGGCAGGAATTTTACTACCAGGCCACATCAGATGGCAGCCCTCAGCAGATGGATGATGGTAAAACACTAGGACCTGTGAAAACAAATAAAAACTTGAGACTGAATGAACCCTTGATCAAACTGAAATCATGGGGGCAACTGCCTTAAATATTAATGATAGTAGTAGGGACATTAATAATAAGCTGTGTCCCTAATGACACATTATACACTATGTACTCACAATATACACTATGCATTCAGCCATATAGTGTATATTAATTTTAAAGTGTAGTATCATCCCAAATGGAACACAATGTTTTTTACTACACAAAAGCATTCACTGCTTAACAGTTGACGGAAGTGACGTACCAAACGCACATGATATGTTGCCGCTAGATTTAGCATGTTAGGCAACTTGTATCTCATACAATGTACATAGTCACATAGCATGGGGTGATGGTAATGCATTTAACTATCATTTGTAAGATACTGTCTTCACTGAAGTTTAACTAGTTGCTACATTCACCATTATTTACAATTGTTTTGTCAGACCCGCATGGCAGCCATGTAACTCCGCCGTATCCGCTACATACGGTAAGCCGCGAGTGCGGAGTGCACAATGTGTCCAACATTCCACAACCCATTTTGACAGTTGAAGAATTGGATCATCGGGATACTCGTAGTACACTTCTTTTTGTTTTCAATGTTATATTGTGTGTTATATTGCCCTGGCATTAAAAAAATCCATCAACACTGCTGCAATGGGGTTTCAAATATAGCCTCTGAGGGAGTGACAGTAATAGTGAAAAGGGTCCATTACGTTTCTAAGTGATAAGAGGTATGATTTTCGCTTGGTGGATGATAACGCAAGTTGGAAAAAACCCCTATAGACTTAAAAAGGGACCCAAGCCATATTTTGAGACCAGAATATCAAAGACTTGGGAGTGGGGATTTTGACGTGGGCCAGTAAACAACCACAACCACCAAAAACATCCTAGAAAAAAACCTATCAACACACTTAAAATCACTCAGAACACTATAGAAACCACAATGCAATGATCTGGCAAATATAAAAAACACCTTAGCATCAGGGCAAAAGCAACTTTTATACAAGCAGGTGTAAAAGACGGGGCGATCGACACCAAGATCACTTTTAAATAAGACATTGATTTTGAATCATTTGTTCACCTCGACTGGATTTTTTATTTGTGACTGAGAAGTGGGTGAACACAAGTGATTGAACCCAATTTTCTGAACTCTTCCACTCGGATTGTAACTTTTTTAATTACCCGAGGACTTCGGGTCGTGGCGGTGGACTTGCATCTATTTCCAGAAACTGTTTCGACTATCGGTCTTTAACGGCAGCTGTTTTTTCTAGTTTTGAACTACAATTGTACCAGATAGATTTTTCGGACTCTGTATTGTGTGTATTGTGTGACTTTATTCAGGAGTTCTGACTTTTTTCAAGGGATCATGCTTAAAGGGTTAGTTCACCCAAAAATGAGTGTATGTGTATTTGTGTATATGACTTTCTTCTTTCAGCCAAACACAATCAGAGTTATATAAAAAAAATACCCTGGCTCTTCCAAGCTTTATAATGGGAGTGAATGGTACCTTAGATTTTGAAGCCAAAAAAAAGCACATCCATCAAAAAAGTAATCCATATGGCTCCAGGGGGTTAATAAAGGCCTTCTGAAGTGAAGTGATGTGTTTTTGTAAGAAAAATATCCATATTTCTAACTTTATAAACTATAAATCACTGGCTTCCTGTAACAGCCGTCCACACGTTCACAAGAGAGTCGAGTTCCGGCGTATGACATAGGCGTAGCGTAAGCTCTGGTGAGAAATGACGAAATGACACAGGCCTAGAGTCTTTAACACCTTAAGTTCTGTTATTAACCCTATTAACACTGCCTGTATTGATGTGTCTTTATACGTGTGAAAATTATCTTACATTTTTGGAATATAAGATAACTGATTTTAGATCTCTTATATTGTCTTCCACTTATGACCCTTCTGTCTCTTTTAAAAGTCCTGATGTTTTTGCATTTACATTTCCATTTATGCATTTGGCAGACACTTTTATCCAAAGTGACTTACAGTGCACTTATTACAGGGACAATCCCCCGGAGCAACATGGAGTTAAGTGCCTTGCTCAAGGACACAATGGTCCATTTTATGTTATTCCATACAGGAGTCTAAAATAAGTTTTTGATACTATTGGACCAAGTATCCTTAATATAATTAACTTTAGTCTTGTAACTGTGTCTGTTATGGTATATTTTAAAGAGGCCCTATTATGCTTTTTGGGATTTTACCTTTCCTTTAGAGTATAATATAGCTGTTTGTGCATGTAAAAGGTCTGCAAATTTACAAAGTCCACACCAAAGGGAGTTATTCTCTCCCACAGAAAACACTGCTCCTGAACTGCACGAAACACCTGGTTTGCAGTCCAGCCATTACTTCCGTGACTGAGCTATGTCATAATGTAACACATTTGCATAATGCCCGCCTAAGGGTTTACAGCTGCTCAGGAAGCCTCGAGAGATGAAACTCAGTTATGGTAAGGGACGTTACATTTCTGAGCGGTTGACCAATCACAATAGACTGGGCCAGCAGACCAATCAAAGCAGACTGGACTTTTTGGAAAGGGGGGGCTTTAAAGAGACAGGAGCTAAAACAGAGCATTTCAGACAGAGGATGTAAAGAGGTGCTGCAGCAATGTATACTATGAGAACAATTATGTTTTTTGAACATTAAAGCATGTAAACCTATTCTAATATTTTTAATTTGTAAATATACATTTGTTTATAAATAAACCCCCAAAATACAATTATGAACCTGTAAATGAGCATAATATGGGCCATGCTGTGGTGTAGCCACAAAGCTTAACTTGCATCCCACTGTATTTTCAAATTTTAGACCAATTTCAAAACTACCTTTTCTTTCAAAGGTCTTGGAGAAGGTTGCTCTTAGCCAATTGCAGATTTTCTTGGATAAATATTCTGTTTTTGAGGTCTTTCAGTCTGTGTTTATATTACACCATAGCACAGAAACTGCTCTTTAAAAAGTTCTTAATAATATTTTACTATCAGTTGACATGGGAGACTCTGTGGTTCTTATGCTACTAGACCTCAGTGCAGCATTTGATACCATAGATCATGGTATCCTTATCTCCCACCTTGAGGAGTCAGTGGGTGTCCAAGGTACTGCCCTTAAATGGTTTAAGTCTTTATTTTCCAACAGAAGTTTTTCGGTTAATATTGGTCATGTTACATCCTCCTCAGCGCCCCTTACTTGTGGGGTTCCTCAAGGGTCTATTCTACATTGTAAAAAATGTCTGTAATTTTAACAATAAAAGACTGTAAAAATGCTACAGAAAAAAAAAGTGAATTGATTGAGTATTATCTGCAAAATATACAGTATATTTTTGTATCTATTTTACAAGTTAGTAGTAAAACCTACAGTAGTTTTTAAATGTAAAAAGTATGATTTTCCTGTATAATTAATGGTAAAAATTTACATTATGTTTAACAAGAGAGTACATGTACTTTTTAACAGTACATTATTGTTAAAATTACAGTAAAAAACAATAATCGGGCATTCCCATAATTCCCTGCATATTTCATTATATTTTATGGGAATATGTTTCTTCTTATTTTTTATATCAGTTACATTATATATTTAAGTTTAGCAAATGTTTTACTGCATTATTTAAATGTCACATGTGTTAACCTGAAGGTAACATATGGTGATGTGTTTGTGTGAGTAACACTGAGCACTGTCTCTACATGTTTATTGGTCATTGCTCCTGGAAGAGCCACTATTTGTGAACTTCATGACATAGTGTGCTCTTCTGTAATTTTAGGGCGATTAACAATACCTTATAAAGTAAAAAGCTGATTTTTACAGTTTCAGAAGTTTAATATCAAGTTTATTACTTTTTTTTACTGTAAATATAATATAATTTATATTATTTAAAAAAACTTTTCAATGCCAGCGTGGTCATATAAATTACAACTGTTTTAAACTGTAAAATGTACAGGTTGTTCTGTAAAGTTGTTGACATGTTTACTGTATTTTTTACATAATTATTCTGGCAACCACAGATGCCAGTTTTATTTTTATTTAATTGTAAAAACAACAGATTTTTTTTACAATGTAGGCCCCAATTGTTCTCACTTTACATGCTACCCATAGGATCCATTGGCATTTCGTTCAATTGTTAAGCGGATGACATGTAAATTTATCTGCCACTAAGAAAGAATAAGAGGAGTGTGTTAAGAGCCCTTCTTAATTGCCTAGATGATATTAAAGCTTGGATGTCTGTGAATTTTTTGAATTTCAATGAAAGTAAAACAGACATTATTTGGTTTGGGGGCTCTGAAGTCCATGACACCTCAAAATTAGAAGCTTTGGCCTCCTTTTGTTAACCGGTGGTGAAGAATCTAGGTGTAGTATTTGACAACTCTTTGAAATTTGACAAACAGATAATTTCAGTTGTCAAATCATTTTTTTTTCCATTTAAGATTATTGGCAAAAGTTAAGACCTCCCTTTCTTTTGCCAATTTTAAAAAGGTGATTCACGCATTTATCTCCTCAAGATTGGATTACTGTAATTCTCTCTACATCAGAGTCAATCAATCGTCATTGTCTCACCTGCAGATGGTCCAAAATGCCGCCGCTAGGCTGCAGACAGGCACCCATAAGCATGATGATATCTCCCCCATTTTAATATCTCTTCATTGGCTGCCAGTCCATTATAGAATCGATTTTAAGATGCTACTGTTTGTTTTTAAATCATTGAATTGGCTGGTGCCAGTCTATTTCTGTGACCTCCTGCATATACATAAGAATTCAAGGTCACTTAGGTCCTCTGATCAGATGATCCCAGTTAAAGATAAGAGGAGATCGTGCTTTTGCAGTCACTGCCCCGAAGCTTTGGAACAGTTGGCCCCTGCACATAAAAACGGCTCCTACTTTATCTATTTTTAAATCTCAATTAAAAACACATCTTTTCACTCTGGCATTTGGACTTACAGAGTCTTGATCATTGTAAACTTTTCATTTTTCTCTTATGTATTTTACATTTTTCATTATAGAATCTTTCATTGTATAGAACATTGGTCAGCGATCTGTTGTTTTTAATTGTTCTTTATAAATAAATTGTTGATGTTGTTGTAGTTGAATGTAATATCTGGGTGTTCCCAACTATTTTTACAATCAAGAACACTGTGTTGAGTTGACCTCTTAATCAATGATGAGAATCCATTAATACGGTGTTCAGAAATCAACATGGTAACTCATTAAAAATAAGGTTACATTTGTTAACATTGTTAACATTTGTTAACAAAAACTGTGATTACTATAGAAAATCAATTTTTTATTGCGTGTCGTTTGCCATCAGGTTAGGACACGGTGTGACTGTGACTCCTCTATGTTTCTGTTTGATTTTTGAGTACTCCATTAAAAAATAAAAGGCTGGGCATAGAAATGCATAAATTCTTTGACTATAAACTCTTAAGACATGTTAAATAAGTTCTGTTCTTTGGTTTGTGTGCAGCTGTGTTGTGTTCTGTTGTCACTATCCCTGTGGTGGACCTGTATTTAAATAAACAAAATTAGATTTTGCTTGAATGCCCCAATGTCACCTTATCATGAACGTACACTGGAGATCAACAGTCAGTGAACACTATATATATATATATATATATATATATATATATATATATATATATAAAAACACTATATATTATATTAGATATCGGTTTGTTTCTCACCAAACTTTATCGTAGGCTTTCATAAGAATTATGAATAATTTTTTAGACTTCTGACTTGAAGCTTAAAGTGGTGGTCACCATAAACTGCAATTTTATGACATATGGGGTTATAACAATTACTGAATTTTTGGAACTAATCCTTGACATGTACTAACAATAAACAATTGTATTTTTATTAATGTTAACTAAGATTAATAAATACTGTAATATATTCAGTATATATATATATATATATATATATATATATATATATATATATATATATGTGGAACCTAATTGTAACATAAGTGTAACTAATGCACTGGAGCCAAAAGTTGCTGGTGTCCAGTTTTGGTCATTTGTACACCTGTCCATCTCCATCAGAGTTGAAGTGTAATTCTCCAGATTAAGGTCAGTACACAACAGGAATAGCTGACCTCTGGTTTGACACACCATAGACACAAAAATGAGCTGTCAGCCCTAGTTGAGTTGACAGTAGCATAACACTCTGAGCCTAAACTCTAGTTTAGTATTACAGTAAAAGACAAAAACTATATTTATACTAAATATATACCGTTAACACAGATTTTTGAAGTGATTTTAAACTCCTGATTTCAAGTAATCTCCTAAAAATCTTTGCGTGAGGCTTTTTTTTTTTCATGCTGGCCAGTTCTTAATACAGCCAGAAATAACTTTGCACGGATATGAACTTTTGTAATTGACAAAGTGAGTAAAACACCCAGTGTTTGTTCTGTATCAGTGACAGGAAAAATAAAAAACAAAAAACATTATTTCCTCTAATACATTTGACCCATTATTAATTTTTTACCAAAAAAGCACTTTGGTCAACTTTTGTTGTTTTTAAATATGCTACATAAATATAGAAAATATGTTATGGAAGGGTGTAGATTTGCAGCATGAAGCATTTACATGTCCCCCCCGGGGATGTTATGTATATAAAACATTGTTTTTAATGTATTATCTTGATGAGTCCATCAAGATGAGGCCTAACATGACACAACATAACATCTTGCTCACCTGGTATCTGTTCTCCCACAGGTAGTTGAGAGTGATTTCCTCCACTTCATCGATCTTACAGAGCTTGTGGCGGAACACTTCCTTTAGCATTTTGATAAGGTAGTGATGATGTTCCTCACTCATTGCATAGTGGTGATTAAAGTCAAGAAAGACAACCTCTTTCTTGTGTGCATTTAGAAAATGGTTAATGTCATTAAGGCCATCACGTACTTTGTGCCCAAACAGCCCATGGATAAAGTATACCTCATGCCCCGGTTCGCCTGGTTTGGAGGACACACGCAGGTCAAAATAGCGAATCCCGCCCTCAAGCTGTTCCCTGAAGGTGAGATTCTGGGTCATGGACCATTTCTTCATCACCTTCTTGGCCAGGAAGCGAAACACTGCAGCCAGATGCTTGACATATGCTTTCTGGTCTGGACCGACTGGAGCTTGCTCATCCACCCAGAAGCTGAAGGAATCATGAGACCCTAAAACACAGAGGCAGCATCAAGTTGGTTACTATGATATCTACAATCTCCTCAAAGCAAATGGAGACATAACAGTTTAGAATATGTTGTTTGTGGATTAATTATAAATGGGAGTCCAATTCACATTTCTTCTGGTATATCTGGTGCCATTACACACATGATAATGGACACACATGGCTCTTATATGTTGGTAGCGATGATGGCCTCGGTTCATGCGTGTGCTTTTGTTAAGAGCATATAAAAACAAATGATAAAAAAAAGAATCTCAGAATCATGAGTGATATAAATTGAACTACTCTTAAAAAATAATTTGAAAGAAAATATTAAAAGGAAATAACCTAATTTTATTTTTTGGTACACTACTGTTCAAATTTAAGCAGAGAAATTCAAAAGGCAGAGAAGTACATGTTCAAAGAATAATTTAAGCCATTCATCATTCCTTCAGCAACACTCCTATCATAAGATCTATGAAAGCACATACCTACTACATTGAAAAAAATAAATCGTGCATTGATATGTCATAATTGTGAGATACTAAGTCATAATTACAAGATAAAAGTCCTAATTATTAGATTCAAAATAATGTATGACAAAGTCAAAATTATATGTCATAATTATGAGATAGAAAATCATAATTATGAGATATAAAAAGTCAAAATAATGATATAGTAGGTCATAACTATGAGATAAAAGTGAATAATTAAGAATTCATAAGTCATACTTGAGATAAAGTAAAAAAAAAAAATGATATAGTAAGTGATAATTTGGAGATTAAAGGTGCTCTCAGTAATTTCTTCTTCATTTAAAAAAGCGTAACTCCTAAAGACATGAATTGTAATTTTGCGATGTACTGTATGTAGGAAATCATGAGCACTCACATTAAAATAAGACAAATTTTTATTCACTATGGAGAGAGTCCACACATGGGGGCTGCCATGTTAAAATCACATGACCAGCCGAATACTCGCTTTTTCTCAGTAGCAGTCCTGTTATTTGACGCTTTCACTCATTGATTTAAAGTAATCATGGATGACTGTCAATACTAAATTTCTACTAGTTTCAGTTGCATTGTAGAAATTTAGTATACGCAATCAGCCATGATTACTTTAATCAATGAGTGAAAGCATTAAATAATGGGACTGTTACTAAGATTAAGCGAGTAGTGCACCATTAAAAGCCATAATTATTAGATAAAAATTGTATATAAATTATTAGATTAATAGGAGATACATGCTGACTTTTTATCTCATAATTATGACTCTCCCATGATTGTGACCCTTTTAGCTCATAATTTTGATTTATCTTACAGGGCTAATTTTGACTTTTTTCTCACATTTTTGATTTATGTCATAAATTATTATTTAGTATCTAAAAAATATTACTTTTAATCTCATTACTATGACTTTCTGTCGTAAAATTATGACTTCATTGGATAAATCTGATTCAGTATCTCATAATTATAATTTACCACAGGCCGATTTTGTTTTCTTCAATGTGGCGGAAACGGGGGATCATAAAACAGAAAATAATCAGCCCAAACCGCTCTCACCGGGCACCGCCAGGTGTTTCAGGGGCATTGATGTTAGCGCAGGGCACAGGGAGCCCATCCAGTCGGCGTTGGATTTGTTGCCGGTAGGACGCGTCCTCATGTCGCTGTAGATTGTGTTTCAGCGATAAAATGCACGGTGCCAATTCAACACTAATCCAGGCCAAACCAATCCAGCAATTCTTATCACTCGCCGTGAAATCAATCAATCGGGTCATCAGTGGGCGATTTAAATCAAGATAACGAAGACTGAACCATTATTAAAGGGACTGACATCACTGTGTGTGAAAGAGTGAACTCTTCTGTACGAGTTAATCTTGAGCGCTAACTCTTCTGTACAAGTTAATCTTCTTAAACCGAAATTACAATCCTTATCCTCCTCCCTGCTTCCTTACTATGGAGTTATATATATGCCAAAATTCTGTGCAGGCAAAATTGTATTTAAGTGCATAAATGTAATATTGCGCCAACACAATATGATATTTGAAGCGCTCCAAACGTTATTTTGTACGCCTTTTGAACTCAGTTTTGTAAAACAATGTATCTTCTTGCAAATATTATTATTTTATTTTTTTTGCGCGTGCAAGATCTCTCTCGTTCTCTATCCTCGTAGCGCTCTGCATGTGCTCAGAACTTTAGACCACTGGCTTGCTTTTCCAACCGCATTCAGACAAGTCCCGCCTCCTACATCAGGATTGGCTATTAGAAGCTGCTCGCATGGGCTCTATGATTGGACAGTTGAGGTTGCTACTGCAGCCATGAACAGCTCAGTGTAAATATTGCAGAAGAGCCAACAGGCACAATGCTCCAAGTTCAGTACACACTTATACTGTATGCAGTTACCATTACAAAATATGTTTACCCCATAGATTATAGACATACCGGAAATACTGTAAGGATTACCTTATTGTATAATGCACATATTTCAAAATATAGTAGCCTAAGATCATGCAATTTCTTTCTGTTTTTTTAAAACTTTTTGCAGACTCAACCATTGATGTTTAATATACTGTACATTTAATTTACCCCAAACTATGACAGGAGACATAATTAGCCTCTTTCCCTTTTTTTCCATTTCTCCTCATTAATCAATTTTGCCAGAAGGGTTATGATAGAATTAAAAAAAACTTAATAAAAACAGAATACTGAACATTTCAAGATACCCCACAGCTTTGAAATGCAAACAAACAGCTTTTCAAATTTATTATAAAGAATAACATTTTAATTTAGGCAATATTTATAATATTCATAATATTTATAATATACAAGGCTGTTGAATAAATGGGAGAGGACACACTAAAGAAAGAATGTTTATTAAAGAAAATAATATTTAATATAATAATAACAAAAAGCAGAAGGTTCAGTGGTTGCTGAACCATGGTATATTGTAATCTGGTCACATTTATTTTAATAAACTGCTCTCTCAGAATATCTTGTGGGATAGTTGGAAGTCAAATTAAGTTTCCCCAAATCTACACTATTACGTTTTACAATGTACAGTAGTTTTATACATGAGTAGTACATATTATATACATTGTGACAAAAATGATTGAAGGCCTATGATTTACGACCTAACATGTGTACCTTTGATCATTGCTTCATGCCCCTCCCTCCGGCAGTTGTACAGGATGTGGTATGATGTGTTTGATCAGCTGTTCTGATATCCCCATGCTGTAGCCGAGACCATCTGTGTATTTAAAAGAGGGTAGATCTGTTCATTGCAGCTATTCAGTAAGTATTTTGTGATATCCACTTGAACAATGGCATCCCCCAGAAGTCCTAAAACCCCATTGGTAAATGATGTAGAAACAACTGCTAAGTTATGTTGGTCTCCGAGGAGAGGATATGGACCATGCATAACCAAGTTTTCCATGAACCGTTAGAAAATCTGAAATACGGATTTCATCTAGACAGGTCGCATTTGTGTATGTACGACTTTGACAGAACATCTCGTTATTCAACATGGGGGCTACAACGGATGAAGGCCATTGTTTGTATTTCACGGAAAAGGACTGGGATGTATTTTACAATAGTATTTGGAGTGCCCTGAATGATTCTGGAGATGACCCATTATTCGGCACAGAAGGTGTTGGTTCAACATCACCATTTCCAAGAGACCGTGTGTTTGGCAACCACACTATCAAGAGGGTGGATGACCATGTCTACATACTTACCAGCGAGGACAAACTGGGTCTCAGTGACAGAGCATGTCCTTCCCCAGAGACAGAGCACAATGAATGTTTCCACATGAAGTCCCTATCCTTAATGATGTTTTTTCAAAGATAGACAAACTGTTTAAATGGAATGATGCATATGACCAAAGCAATATATTTAAGGTCAGACTGTTTGACCCCCGAAAAGTGTGGGAGAGTTCGCAGGAGTGAGCGTGTAACACCGCCCACCTTCTATAGACCTTATAAGCTGGTGGTGACTGACCGCATTTCAAACCAACATTCAAACCAACAGACTTTACTACAGATCTTCCTGGGCCAGTCGAAGCACCCGATGACAGCAAGGGGTGATGACCCTGTAGGGAATCCTGACATCGTCCATTGGCTCGACAAGTTTTGCATGGAGCTTGGCTACAACAATCTAACGTTCATTTCATCTCACGGATCAGGATGCCCGCTTCTGGATGCAGCGACTCTTAAGGGAGATGATGACACGTATGGCATTGTTGGTGTAAAGGGATTCAATTTTATAAAAGCAGTCATAGTGGTCATTCTGGATTATCTCATCGACGTGAAGTTAAAAGAGTTGTGCTACGGTTGTGAAGTGAATCACCCTAGTCAGATCCAGCACACGTGTTTGTATGATCCTGACAAGTATTTCCTTTACACACATTTTGAAGAAATTTCCTGTAAACGTTCTACAGAGACTGCGTGAAACCTGTGAGAAACTGGTGAGTGATAGCGGTGAACAGGCTGTCTATGACACTGTGGACGGGTGGAAAGGCTGTTCGGCTGGTTCCTTATTTTGACACTAACATGGGTAACTGCTGCGGTGCTACTGAACTGCTTAAATTTATTCTGAGACGTTGTCTTCAATGTGAAATATCCAATATGATGTATACGATCATTAATGACGAGTGTTCTGGACAAAACAAGCTTGTAAATGAACCCTATGTTAACAAACGGCTGGTTTGTCTAAAGAAGCACATGGACATAGTCAGGGGTCTATCAAACGACTGGACTGACATTATACAACTCTATGACTGCCAGAATGATTCGCCCTGTGTGTTGCTTAAAAACATTCTAAACTTATTGTTTGAATATGATAATGTCTGTAAAATTGCCGATATAATATGCTTATGTACATATGTAACTGATACGTGTGTGATGTAATTGTCAAGAAACGATCAGAGTGCTAGATGTGTCTTTGAAAATGTTAATACTCTGGTTAATTACCTGATTGACAAAAATGCTGATATGAGTGTTAATTTCCTTCAATATCTCGACATTGCTTGATGTTGGTGTTTCTATTTTAACTGTATAAGTATGCATTGTACTGTGTGATTAACCCTGATTTAAAATAAAAGGGTGTTTTTATAGAATCACTGTATCATTATTTATGTGGTGTCTGATCTGATAACATGACTGAGCAACTGCATAAGGTGTACTACATGCCATCAAACCCCGGCTCTTTAGGGGGTGTTAATAGATTAAAACGTGGTGTATTAGAGGAAAGTGGTGATTTGCAAACTGATAAAGAAGTTTCAGACTGGTTAGCCAGTCAAGATGCTTATACACTCCACAGATAACTACGCCAAAATTAAAAGGAATAGGGTCATAGTTTATGGTATTGATACACAGTTTCAAATGGATCTGGTAGATATATCAATATATTCTATGGAAAATGACAATACTAAATTATGACTATTACATATTACATGTATAGATGAGTTTAGCAAATATGCATGGGTACGTTGTATAAAGAACAAGACTGGAATGGCTGTGGCCAATGCATTTAATTCAATACTACAAGAGGGTAGAGTCCCTCAGAAAATTCAGACTGACAAGGGGAAGGAATTTTTTAACAAGCATTTCCAACAACTAACTAAAAAGCACAGTATTTACCATTTCATCACAGGGGAGTGAACTGAAGGCAAGCGTTATTGAACGCTTTAATAGAACATTAAAAGGACGGATGTGGCGGTATTTAACAGCTATAAACTCTAAATGCTACATCAATGTTTTACAAGACATTATTCAAGGATACAACAGTAGTTATCACAGAAGTATTAAAATGAGGCCTGTAGATGTCAACAAAGAAAATGAACTGGTTGTCTATGACAATATGTATGGTAATATGTGTAAAAAGACACCTGTGTTTAATACAAAATCGGCGACGTGGTTAGAATATCAAAGATAAGACTTTTACCAAGGGTGGTATGAACAAAACCACACAGATGAGTTCTTCACTATAACCGAATGTATACCACATCAACCAACAGTCTACATACTATCTGATTATGATGGTGATGTTATCGATGGATCATTTTATAAAGAGGAGCTACAAAAAATGATTGTGGACAAGGACAAAGCTTTTAAAGTAGAAAAGATATTAGACAAGAAGAAGCATGGTAAAAGAACCATGGTGCTCGTACGGTGGGTGGGATGGCCTCCAAAGTTTGACAGCTGGGTTAATGAAAAAGATGTTGTAGATCTACAGACCTCTTAAAGCATATAAAAATATACATTTGTCACTTGAGTTCATTTCTGCAGTAAACAGTCATGGATGAAGCAGGGTTTTATGTCACATTGCCATGCAATGCTTCATTAGCTCTTTACCCCCGACATTTCAAATTACAGAACAAGAATAGCCAGACCTATAAACTTAAAAGGCAAGTGGGAGGTGGGTCTGGCTGAAATTGAATACCCTAGATCATGGTATAGCCTACTATTACTGATGATGATGCGAAATTCCACTTGAGAGAGGTTACAAACGTCAGAAAAAAATATTTTGAGAACATAAATCTGAAAAGCGGATATTATGACGAAGTATTGTTGGTAATTAGGGAGATAAATGCTTTGGAACCTCAACATGTACGTCTCGGTTACGATCATGTGAAAAACAAAGTGTACATGACAGCGCCACCAGGAAGATCTTTAACATTCCACGGTAAACTAGCCATTATTTTGGGTGTAATACCGAAGAAACCATTGGAATCTGCAAATGAGCATACTGGAAATGAACACACCGAAACCAATTTTACACTAGTGTATGCACCACACCAAGTCGACATAAACGGCGGATTTTATACCATGTAGGCCTACCTGTACACAGATGTTATTGAATATCAATCTGTGGGGGATGCGCACGTTCCGCTTTTGAGGTGTGTACATATAACCGGATCGGATCGTGAAATGGTCAGTGTTGCATATGACAGAGTGCACTACGTGTCAGTGAATACAAATTCTATTGGAGAGATTTGTATTGAACTCAAAGACGACAGAAACAGGGAAGTGCCGTTTTCTTACGGTAAAGTTGTTGTTAAAATACACTTCAGACCTGTGAAACAACCGATCCTTTAAAAATGGTGTATTATAACCTGTACCAAATGGATCCTACTCATTATGTAAACTATTATAAAAATCAAGCAGGCAGTGGAATGCCGGGGTATGCGGCCGGAGGTGTTATGTATGGGGCAGGGCTCGAAGGACTTTTCAGGGGTTTGTTTCGAATGGCTCTTCCGTTGTTAAAAAGCGGTTTCAGCATAGCCAAACCACACCTTAAAAATGCTGCTAAAAACATAGTCAGTGACGTTGTCACCAATGCCATGACACATTCCTTTAATAACAATAAATCTTAAGATGGGTCGGGTTTAATGGTTATGTTACATAAAACGGAGGTCTAAACCACCTGGAGTGAGGAGGGGGAGGAGTGGTCAAGCGGTAAAGAAAACCAGGAAACCACCTAAGAAAACTGCAGTTAGACAACAAAGACGAAAGAGAGCTGTGAGGACGTGTAAACCAGGAAAACATATTGTTAGGAACGTTACCCAAATCTATCATATTGGGTATGGTCGATAATGATGCTTTTACAGGGGCATACGATAAAAACCCTTTTGAATTTAAGCATTACGATCTGGAGTTTCTAGCTGTTTATGTGGATGGGCAGCAACACCCCGCCAAACCATTACAACCTGACTTTGGAGCAGGCACCGCCGTGAGAGAATTTTACCAGCTTGCTCTTTCGTCTGGAAGACATCTACAAAACCAAGCGTTGATAATCGACAGAGAAGTTTTTCTGCAGGTTTATACCCTTTATGGTATTTAACCTCACTCCAGACGAAGATTGTGGCCAACACATCTCGCTTGTTAAGTCTGGGAATATCAGTGCGGTTCAGACAACCGCATCCAAGAACCATTAATCTGATTGTTTATGCTGTTTTTGACAACATCATTGAAGTTTCTAACCAAAGGCAGGTGCTTGTTGACTACTATTAATTGAAAACATGAACACCATACAACTTACTGCAGCTATAGACAGAATCACACAAAACACACATTTTCTTGGTGTACTACTGTGTGATCATTTACTGAAGGATCCGTTAAGAACACTACCCACGGCAGCCATAATCAACACACATCCGTCACACCTTCCCGGTGAACACTGGCTGGCTATTTACATAAATAAGGATGGTTCAGCATTTTTCTTTGACAGTTTCGGTAATAGTCCTGATTTTATTTGTTTTCCTGTGTCAATCATTGACTTTCTAAAAAGGAATTCAACACGCATTCAATATTCAGCTAAACAAGTTCAGCATTTTATGCCTGTCACATGTGGTCATCATTGTGTTTTTTTCCTATATCATATGATTAGAGGTCGTGATTATGATGATGTTATGATGCTTTATAGTGATGATTTCATTAAAAATTATGAATTTGTATCACGTTTTGTGAAAAAACTAAGGATAACTCATTGGAATAGTACTCCATTTAAGTGTATTCAATGTGTGCAAAAGGGTGAAATGTTAAATACGTGATTTGTAAAATGGATGTTTCTAATAAATAAAAAGAGCACAATGCCAAATGTACCAATGTCATAGCTTTACTGAATATCACATATTTCACAAAAAATATTAACATAAAAATTATACAACATCAAAATGACAACCATATGTTTTGATCAAGAGATGGTGATTTAAACGCTGACGACTCTGAATCCTTAGAAGAAGGTGTACTTTGTACCATAGAAGACGATGTAGACGGTTTGGTTTTAAATGAACTTATTACGTGTCTAACCGTATGGTTTGGCACTGTTGAATAGGGGATGTTTAAAGTAGCAATTGCCTGCAAAAACTCAGTCCATCCATGAGGTCTATGGTCATCCCTATTTTTATGTGGGGCTGTAACACTCTTCACAAGATCCAGCACGTGTGATCCCTGTATAGTAATACCTTTAAATACAAACTCCCCCGAATCATTCCAAGAGGAAACTTCTTTGGCTTTAGACATTTTATCCATGATGTATCTTGCATTTTTTACACTTTTCAATGATACATATTTCAACACATCAGCAACAATATCATTGATCCCCCCATCTTCAACAGGGGTAACAGATTACTCTTTGTGAGATGTGGGTGGTAATGCAAGCGTTAAGGTTTTACTGACCCGATCCCCCCTGTTTAACTACTGTTAAAAATCTTTGTAAAACTGAGGTGTAAAGCTTGGCCTTCTCATGAGTATTCAAATGGTCTTTATACTAAATATTTCTTATAGCAACATCCAATGGATACGTGTAATTGTAACTGTTGTTGGCCATCACTTTCGTATTACTCTGCATAATCTTTTCTAATTTTTCTACAAAAATGTTTTTGTTGTAGTCATTACTAGGTGATAATAAACAGTTTACATCAGATTTCAGACTAGGCCTCTCAAACTGCCCTCACTGCCCATCTGTCTGGAAAATGATACCATCTCCAACAACACTCTATGCACAGATGTACTGTATGCAGCAAAATCTGTAGAGGATAACTCCCTTAGATTTAGAGCTCTGTGTATCTCTATACCATTGAAACGCGGTTTTGGTACAATTGTGTATTCGTCTACAAACACACATGGGGTTCGAGTCTGTAGAAATATTGCTTACACCACCAGCCTGCACTGTCTCAACAAACAGTTCATTCACATCATTATCATCATCATGCATTTTTATCATTTCTTCTAATCTTTCACACAGATTGGGGTTTGAGAACCCCAGTTCATCATTATATTTTTTTTATTATCTCTTCTAATCGTTTGCACACATTAGAGCGCGAGGGGTCTGATATTTGTGTCTCTCAAAGGTTAGATCATGCATTGTACTGTGTGATGGCTCTAGCAAATTATTTAACCTTTCACAGTCTTTGTCGTTATTAGAATAATTTACACATCTTCTCTGCGTTTGGATAATAGACTCTAATCTAGCATTTAAATCCAAATAGGTAGGGCCTAAAACATCCATCTGATGATCAATTATGATTTGTAGCTATATTTGTAGCAATATTGACAAATGATCGTATCATGTTCTTGCAGAAGGGTTTTGTTCAAAGTCTGGTTGACAATCTTGCAATTCATCGTCTGAACGTATTCTTTTACTAGCCATATTTGAAAATCTTTTTCAATTTAGGTATATTCTCCACTGATTATACACCAACTACACAAATCTACTTTTATGAAAAAACAATCACAGATCAACTAAATAAATAAACCAAAACAACACCCTTTTTAACACAAATCAGTCATAAACACAATTAGTTATTTTCTACCATCTATGACAGCGTTATTGATGTTGGAAAAAAGTTGACGTCCTCTGTAGGAATCCTGGAGCACACGGTCATATTTATTTAATACTTCACGTTTGGCACCAATCTGTATAAGGCTTCCTTGTTCTACTGAGTTTGTCATTACCATGTGGAAACAGTCACAAAGGCGCTTGACATTATCTGAAATGATGTCCAGCTTCTCGTACGCCCTTCGATTCTGTTCACGCAGTTCCATCAACAATGCATGGGAAAAGTTCTGTTGATTTGATGGCAGAGTTTCATCAGCAGTCACCCCCGTCTCTTCCACACACACCTGATTGCTCATATCGCCGTCCATACAATCCAAGACTGTATTAATCTCTGAAATCACATCCCGCATCGTTTAGCAGCAGCTCCTCGACATCCACACCATCGTCTGAAACCACAGGCACTGCGGGTGATGAGACAGCATTATCGCTGTTGTCTGGAATAGGATCCCTGCTGAAACTATCAGCATCCCAGCCTCTCATGAAAACTGCATCGTCAAAGATCGCTGTGGTGTTCTCATCACACAACAAACTTGTAGTGTACAGATCTATATAATAATGAGAATAGAATATGTATATTAGCGAGGGATTACCATTTTTTATTTTTAACAATGTTAGCGTGAAATCATACTCACCAACTGACTCGTTTAACACTGAATGTAGTTGTCGTGATGGTGTTTGATAATTTTTCCGTTCTCCTGATAAAGTCCCACGTTTTTTTTTCGCCAAAATAACCTCTCGTACCCTTTCCAGCTGGGGGTACAACATGTAATCGGGGACTTTGTGAAATCCTTGGAATGCTATCCTTGTTGCGTCTCCGTGAACGGAGCGACAGTGAGGCCTTTGGTTCGGCAGTGGTGAACCCCAGTTGTGTGACAAGCGATGACTCGTCAACGTTTGAAATATCTACAAACACAGAAAATTAATTTTTTGTTTTGTTTTATCAAGACTGCAAATATTGTATACATAGCTTGCAGCACACGTCTGTTGACAGAGTTGCTCTGACCTGTTGTTTTATCAATTAACGGTTCAGTCACTGAAAATAAAAAGAATATAGTCACATAATATCTAAACACTTCTAATATATAAATACATGAAAAAAAATATATTTACGTAAACTTACACAGCTGATCAATACGATCCGGGGTTTTCGGGTTTTCATGTTCGTCTATTTGTCCTGAATTACGTACAGACAAAATGTTAAAAATCCTGTTAAACATCAAGTTACAAAATGTAAGTTTTTAACCTGTAAAGGACAAATATTAAAAAAATCATCATACAAGCAACACCTACTTTTGAAAATAAATGCCATTTTAAAATGGAGTAATGTGTTAACCCCCCCCCCCCCGCCCCCCCCCGCCGCCATCTCGTACACGATCCTGAATGACTCAGACGTGACAAAACACTCGACATTCTGTTTTAAATAGGCGGAGCTGCTCTGGATATTCCCACCCCCACCGATCGGCCTTATTGTCTAGATCATAAAATTACATGACATACTTTCATGATTTCGCCTCCGGGGTCATTAACTTAAAGCTGTGAAATGATAGATTATACTGACCCCCGAATCTAACAGACCCATGAGAGCACGATCCCCCACCGGTCATAAAAAAGTTGACCATAAGCCACTATTCTGTTTTAAATAGGACTTGATCTGTTCACGAGATGCACACATAATGAGTTAACATACTGCCCTCATGAGAGCACGACGCACCACCGGTCATAAAAAAGCTGACCATGAAACACTATTCTGTTTTAAATAGGACTTGATCAGTTCACGAGATGCACACATAATGAATTAACATACTGCCCTCATGAGAGCACAATGCCTCCAACGGGGTCATAAAAAAGATGACCACAAGACACTGGACATACTGCTTTAAATAGGACTGATCTATTCATGGATATGCATACATAATGATTTAACATCATGACCCCCACCTAGCAGCATACCCCATGAGAGCACAAGGCCCCCATTTTTTGTCAAAAAAAAAAACAAAAAACACACACACATGCTTCCTAAGAGAAATTATGTTTGTGAATTAACAGAGGGCTTACACTCCACCCACCAGAGGGTCTTGTCAACTTTCTGATACCATTATCATTTTGGACGCCTTTGTGGAATGACTGAACGGAGAATGTAAGAATATTTGTGTTAAAGCTACAGCTAAAATGAAATATTGTGTTTAGTAAAAATAACACTGTTTTGTTAAACTAATATCAAAGATTAAGTTTGTTAATCATTTATTCATTTTAAAGTGACTTTGTTGTGCTTGACAATTAAGATTCAACTTTATTGTCATTGTGCAAAGTACACTTACAGATCCAATGAAATGCAGATTTTTTCACATATCCCAACTAAGCTGGGGTCAGAGCGCAGGTAGCAGCCACAAAACAGCTTCCCATTTGGGGAGTCAAACCCGGGCCACCTGGGAGAAAACCAGGAATCCTAACCACTGGACCATATGAGAATTTGAATTATATTAAAGTGAATGTCTGTTTTTGAGTTTTGCTTCAGCCAACATCACTGATTAGAAACACGTTATACCAAGTTTTTTTCACCATGCACTGCACCTGTGGTTGCCAGAATATTTATGTAAAAACTACAGTTAAAATGTACTTTACAGACAACCTGTACATTTTACAGTTTAAAATGGTTGTAATTTACATGCTGGCATTGTTACTGTTAAATTTACAGTAACAAAAATTCATAAACATGCTTCTGAAACTGTAAAAATATGTTGTTTACTTTATAAGGTATTTGTTAATCATCATAGTAACTACAGAAGGGCACATGATGACATGAAGTTCATCAACAGTGACTCAATGACCAAGAGCAATGACCAATAAATGTATAGAGACAGTGCTCAGTATTACCCACACAAACACTAAACACCATCATGGTAACACATATGAGATTTGAATAATGCAGTAAACATGAACTAAATTACATTAAATATAACACAGAACACCCCAGTGTACGTACCTGATATTAAAAATATGATGAAACATAACTATTCCCATAAAATATAATGAAATGTAATGGGTCATGCAGGGAATTGTGGGAATGCCCGATTACTGTTTTTTACTGTAGTTTTAACAATAATTTACTGTAAAAAAGTACATGTACTCTCTTGTTCTTTTTACCATTAATTATACAGGAAAATCTTACTTTTTACATTTAAATTATTTAATTTTTACATCATTTTATTGTAAAAACTACTGTATTGTCTTTTAAAATATATTAAAACATTTTTCTGTATATTTTACAGTTAATATTTTTTAAACAATTCACATTTTATTTCTGTAGCATTTTTACAGTATTTTACTGTTAAAATTACTAACATTTTTTACAGTGGGAGAGATAATATTAATATACTTTCAGATAATAGTGGTAGCTAACATGGCCAAGCTAGTAGCTAGGAAAGTGTAACTTGGTAACCTAGTTAACCAAATACCAGCCAAGAGAAACAAACATTAATATAGACCAAACTAAGAGAGCTAGACATATAGTTAGCTAGCTAGTAAGCCTGCTGACAGTGTACAGACTAAAACATATATTTCATAAAGGTTACATTAAAACAGTAGCCAACAAAAGAACGGATATTGTGTGGTCATAGTGTTACTCATTTCCTTCTTGGTTTTATTAGCAGTTTTATCTGTTATCTAGCTAGCCCATTAAAATTTACCACATCATCTCTGATTGGCTGAAATTCTGGCACTATAATGCAGTGATCTTGTTGAACAAAGGTTAAAGCAATGAGTGCGATCTTGCACATACAAAAAACTGTGGCGTTAAATAAATGTCAGAATTCTGTGCAAATTCACATTCAAATAAACTTTATTGAATTGCAAATTAGATTTTTGTTTGCATAAAGTGAATGAATCTTTACAAGAAGATACATTGCTTTACAAAACTGAGTTCACGTGTGCACAAAATACCTTTTAATGTGCTCAAAATAAAATCTTGCATGCTCAAAGTATAATTTTGCATGCACAGAAAATGTTTGTGCTCTCAAAATATATTGCACACGTAAAATGGCACACATATAACTCCATACCCTACTGGAGATTTAAAGGTCTTGGGCAGAGGTGATTATCCCCTCCCTCTCCATTAGGCAGGTAACAGATGGGACACTTCCTTTACTTCCACTGCTAATCATATTAGAAGAGCATGGAGATTGACATCCACATATGCAATGAATTTAACCACACTATGTAAAAACTAACAGCATTTGCAGTAGTGTTGGGAAGATCGGATCATTTTACTGACTTGAATCTTTGAGTATCATTCAGCAAAATGAAAGAATCTTTATTCAAGTCATTTTGTTAATTTGAGAATAATTAAATTAAAATGTTACATTTTAGAATCTATAGAATTTAGAATCAAGAATCTATTGTCCATCTGTTTTGTAATTGTGTATACTCTAAGATTTTTTGGGTGGATATTGAAATTTTTATCAGAAGGAAAACCAAAATTATATTCAAGCTAAATAATTTTGATATATGTATATATTATTCCAATAATAATAATAATAATAATAATTTTATTTTTCTTGTACAACTGTTTATTATTGTGGGGAAGTTCCACATACTTAAGAAGAAATGGTCAGGGTCCAAGCTAAATTTCATTAATTTTCTTCAGGAGTTTAAGAACTACAGCACCTGTTTGGAGAATATTGTCAACAAAAAAGCAAAAACAACTTGTAGTATTTTTCGAAGCTACTTTTTTGATTAAGGAATTAATGTTCTGTACACTCTGGTATATTTATGTACATGTCTGTATAATTTTGTATATTATGTTCTGTTAAAAAAATTACAAAATAAAAAAGAATTTATGCTACCTGTGTGAGCAATGCATAGCGTATACGGCTGTCACGTGAAAAAATAACGAACGACTCGGACAAAAAGAGTTGAAAGGTGAACTAATTATTTATGTTTCCTGTGTGAGCAATGCATAGCGTATACGGCGGTCACATGACAAAAGAACGAACTACGCGGACTTTAAGAGTTGAAAGGTGAACTAATTATTTCTGTTCCCAGCATACCTGTCAACATTTTGGTACCAAACTCTGGGGTACTGTCAATATGGCTTTGAGATATGAAATAAAATTCTATGTCCAGTTGTTGTTAAATTTAGATGTATATTTTGTTTGTTTGTTTCGCCGGAGCACCACCTGAGTCTTCTCCCCCCATCTACCAGTGATGCTTGATTTAACTTCCCACGTCTACTACCTGCGCAGAGACCAACAGCGCAACTGGGTTGTAGGTTGCCAGGTTGAGGTCATAAATGGGTTGAAATTTGTATGATGTGTTGATTGTGTGAGTAGGATGCGTTTCATACAAGATCTGGCAACTGGACAACCTTGGAATAATATATTGATGTGATAATATTATAACGAGGTTTGGGCCATATAAATTACGGGAGATGGGTGTGAAATACGGGAGACACCCGGGAAAAATGGGAGTGTTGACAGCAAGGCCGGATTTACAACCGGGCCAATTGGGCCGGTGCCCGGGGGCCTCCAAAACCCCACTAACTGTGTGGCCTTTTTTTTTTTAGGTGCTCGTTGTATGTGATTTATGATGGAAGTAATTTACATTTGGAACAAAGCAGAGAAAGTTTGCTACATATGATCCAAATTATAAGTGGATCCAATACATATTCTTAGCAATATTACATTATGTT
Organism: Moxostoma hubbsi; assembly: GCA_032164185.1. Taxonomy (NCBI): domain Eukaryota; kingdom Metazoa; phylum Chordata; class Actinopteri; order Cypriniformes; family Catostomidae; genus Moxostoma; species Moxostoma hubbsi. Next base: position 23,941,654 of record JAVLUX010000033.1, read on the forward strand.
TGATCATTTAAATACACCCAAATAATTTCTCAAACTCTTAATTTTGTTTATGAATCCATGCCAGGGAAAGTTGTTTGGCTTCTCTTTCCCCACCCTACAATCACAAAGATTCACCTATTGAACAATCCTGATTGTAAACAAATGCATTATTATGCTACGATACAAACTCTTTGACATTTTTATTGACTTCATAATAAATGCAAGTGACTGCAAGTGTGAATTTATAAAGGCAAAAATCAAGTGTACTGGTAGTTGATATGTTGTGAACTAATTTCTTGAGTGTAGGTGTAGCTATTGGGTTGATGGTGGGTGTACCCCGTGTGTTTACCACCCTCCTGAGGAGGGCCCCACCAACGTCTACACTTTGAACATAAGTGCTGTGCCGAGATCTAGGCCCAATCTAGTCCTCTCCAAGCGCACACAAGAGCAAATGGGTCATGCTGGGATCTAAATGGGATGCTGCTGTGCATTTATCCTCCACTGACAACCCTCTCTGGAGGCCCTTGGAAGATGACAAGCCCCTGGTGGAATGGTCCCTATGTGGATGGAATACATCTTATATATGACAATTTAGAGGGCTTTAATTTTGAAATTCAATATCAGACTGCCCTGACATTGACACTATGTGTATAGCAAGTGACACTATGGGGTGGTGTACTATCACTCTGAAGTGAAATTTTTATTTGGAAACAGGAAGTTACTCTATGAAAGTCTGTCATTTTGGTGCTTAAAAGTCAGAAGGTCTTTGGAAATGTATTCTTTATTATTAATTTATTATTATTTTTTGGGCATATACTGGGTGGCGGAGGATGAATCTCAGTTGCCTCCGCACATTTTATCATGTGGGTTGTTGAACGTGTTACCGTGGAGACTTAGCACAAGTGAAGACTTCACACTATTCTATGTGGCACACGCACACAACTCACCATGTGCCCCACTGAGTGCGAGACAACAATATGGCGACCACGAGGAGCTTAACCCAATGTGACTCTACCCACCCTTGCAACCGGGCCAATTGGTTGCTTAGGAAGCTGGACTGGAGTCACTCAGCACACTCTGGATTCAAACTTGTGACTCCAGTTGTGGTAGTCAGCATCTTTACTCGCTGAGATACCCAGGCCCCCTACTATTATTAATTTATTAAGTTTGCAGGCATTATTTTTTTTATTAAAATAGTATGTTTTTTTATATTTATTCATTTATTTTTATGTAGTTATTTATGTATTTTTATTCTTTTTTTTTTTTTTCATTCATTATTGACAGACTGACTCACTGAATGAATGTGAGATGACGTTCACTGGAATGTCGCTTTTATTTTTAAATCAGTTCTTATGGCGCATTCACATACAATGGAAACTAATTTTTTGCCTCACTTTGCTCGCGCGAGTTTGACCACTGGATTATAAATTTGTGTTTAAACTTGCATTCACGGGAGTAAAGCGAACCCGCGAGTATTCCACCTTCTCTTCCGGAAAAGGGGCTTCTACAACTTGGTTCATAGTAAAGTACAACCAATAGCTGGAATCAAGTACACGTGCATATTTTCAGAACTTACCAGGTAGTCCAACTTCCTCGCTCACTTTCCTCCATGTGATGTCTTTTTTTGTCCGGAAATTTAAACTTGCGAATGAAGCAGTTTTACATGTTCGAGTCGCATCATTCACTTCATTCGCACCGCCAGCTGCGAATTTGCGCCTATTCACATCTTTGCATTGACTTTGTATGTAATTTGCGTTGTATGTGAACGCACCATTACATGGTCTTAAGATTAAGATTCAACTTTATTGTCATTGTGCATAGTGCAGGAACATTTTTGTTGTTTTCACATATCCCAACTAAGCTGGGGTCAGAGCGCAGGGTCAGCTATGAAACAGCACCCCTGGAGCAGGTAGGGTCAAGGGCCTTGCTCAAGGGCCCAACAGTGGTATCTTGACAGTACTGGGGCTTGAACCCCTAACGGTCAGTAACCCAGAGCCTTAACCGCTGAGCCACCACTGACCACTATGCCTATTACCATAATGCATAGTGTATGCGTGTAAATGCAGCCTTCGAATGCGACCTCCTGGAGAATTCAAACGCAAGGAATGTTAATTCACAAGTTGAAATCCCTCAGTAGAAGGGTGCAGAGTATATGATTATATTAATATATAATTAAAATAAAGTATTAGACAAAAAGTACACCTATTCTAAAATCTATTCTCTTTTCTCTTTACATCATTAAGACACTCCTAAAATGTACCTCATACATTCCCTTCCAAAGAGACTTTGTTCCCCTCTCACTCAAAGTGCATGTGCTTAAAGAGTGGTATGCTGTCATAGCAACCATGTCACGTTCCGTTTCCATTTGTCCTACAAAGGCCGTCTCGTTTAAACGAGACACTCGGTATACTGCAGCTTTCAAAAGACGCGACCACCGGAGGACGCGTCCTTCCAAACGAGAAACAACTAAAAAGTGGAGGCTGGGTTGATCGCAGTCTGCAACATGACGTCATAGCGGCCGGAAACATTTTTAATGTGCAGAAATAACTATATATAATTTAGTTTGTTTGTTTTAATCCCTTCCTTGGGTATTATTTTAATACCAAATGATAATGAGTTTGCATAAACACTAGCTATATCTTACAAGTGTAATGTTGCAACTCTGCAGCGCTTCAGATGTCATACAAACGTGGCTTTTGACATGTTTACGCTTCCTTTGACCACTACTTGTAGACGAACTTACGAAAGTATGAAAATAGACTTCCTGTGTAAAATTAGTAGACAACAGCTTTGACTGCTGTAGCGTGCTCTGAGATGGAAAAGAAGAATCACAATTTCTGAGTGTGGGCTCTAGGAATATTCTCTCAGTAAAAAAAATATTAAACGTCAATTGTGGACTTGCGGAAGAGGAGTTGACAGCAGAACTTGCAGTGGCAGCACATTCCTCACATGTGCGATGTAAAAAATGGACCATCCAGCCTATCATGGACCCATTAGCAAACAAAGGTGTGAGGAGCTGCTTGGCAAAAAAGGAAAGGATGGAACATACCTTATTCGAGACAGTGAAACCATCCAGGGAGCTTTCTGCCTCTGTGTTTAGTGAGTGTATTATTATTCTTATTATATATATATTCTATATTATATATATATATATATATATAATAATATATATATATTATTAGTGTTATTATTATTATTATTATTGTTATATATAATAAAAAAGTTTTCAATTCAGTTCTCAATAAAGCTATTCATCAAAACATATATATTGTGTTGTTGTAAGCTTTATGATGGAAACATTTGAGAATTGGAAAGACAGCAAACACACCTTTTTTACTTGTCCATTCTGCTAGAGTTCAATATGTTTCTTATACAATAAATGGTGGTGATAAACTGAATTATATTCACTTTGATGATCATGTTCACTTTATTAGCATTTAACACGTATAGCAATGTATATAGTTCCCCTAAAGACTAGACGTGCAAGATTTGGACACTTACAAAAAGACAAAATGCTGCTATTAAGAAAGTGGTGGTATGGATGTAAAATGTACTGTACAAATAAGCATGTGCGAATATGCAATATGCTAGTGAGTCTGGAGAGACAAGTACTGAAAATGCAGAGACAGGCAAATTTGTGCTCTGCATGTCAATAATCTAATTGTTACATTTTCTAAACTAGTATATTCTGAATGTTTAAAAAAAAACATGTGGTAGTAATCTAGATTGAAATAATATGCAAAAATAATTGCCTTAGTCAGACACACACAAAAACAAAATCATAATGGTCCAAATGAATACACTGCAAAGGTATAAGATAATCTGGTTTCACATCCCTTTAAAAAAAAAGAAGTGACAATTTTTAAACGTTTAATATTTAAGGTTTGCTATTATTCAGAAACAACCGTAATTAAAATGTGTTACTGATAAAAGATACCAATAACCACAATGTCTGAACTATCTTTTAGATCACTTTTCTAAGAAAGTCTTGCATTGGTGTTTTAGTTTTTCTTTTATTTATTATTTTTTTTTTTTTACGTCAACGTTTACTAAGGACCCCCAAGGCCAGGCAGCTCATTATTCCAAACACTTTAAAAGTCTACCTCAAAAAACAAATCAAGTATTAAGTTAACAGTTCGTATACACGCACAGGTCCTTCTGACCAAAGGGTTATTAGGTATTTTGTAAGTTAAGAAAGCTTTTGCAAAATTAAGATAATTGTAGAGTAATGTCATATAATACACTAGAATTCCCCCCAAAAATCTTTGAGAGCCCCTGCCTCTGTTTACGTGCATGCAGCATGGAATAGGTTCTTCATTTGAGACTTTCACCAATTACAATTATGATTAATTAATTTTTAATTTGAGTTGGTTTAATTTAATGTTCAAAATGGGCACTTCATTAACTATTTACTGCTTTTTGCCGATGTGTCATTGGTGCTGTTTGTCCTCAAGGGGTCAACTTAATTGTTTTTTGTTTTTATTCTTACAGTAAGCAAAAAGTGGTCTATACATACAGAATTCTCCAATCCCATACAGGACAATTAACTCTACAGGTAGGATACACTTTGACTGATACTATTAAGACTGACTGTGAAAATAGAACTTTCTAAAGGATAAACTTTATCCTTTGAGTTAGATCCTTTTGACATAAAAAGTATACAAATGGCATAAAATCTGTTTATATTTGTTTCACTAATCTAAACTTTTGATTATTGCAATGAAACAGAAATAAACTGATTTTATGGCATTTGTATACATTTTATGTCCACTGTTTCAGTTGGTATTGTTAGAAGTATATATTTTAAATGATTTCTATAAACAAGCAATGACTAATAAATAAATACATATCTGAATAACTAAATAAATGAATGTCACAACACATTTTGTTTCATCAGACTAGTTCTGGTGTAGAGGAGAAGTTTTTCATGACATTGAAGGATCTTATTCGCCATTACAAACAGAGGAATCAAGGACTTGCAACACGCTTGCGTCGTTCACTGAAAATAAAAACATTGCAAGAACATCCTTTGCAATGCCCAGAGCCATTTGTGCCTGATGAGGAAAATGACTATGAAAGTAAGTGTGGACTCTAACACCGTCAATATTCCATCATTAGTATTGATGCACAATACCTATGACAGTGCATTGACAATGATTAAAAGGATCAGACATACTTTTCCGCATCAGCAAACAATTCAAATAAAATATTTTTAGAATAACCAAAGAAAAAGAAACAAAACTGCATTCATGCCCAAATTAACTATGCTCTCACTCTCTATTTACTCTCTCTCTCTTAGATATCAGTAGTTCAGGGGAATATGTTGTTGTTCTGCCAGACTGATTTATCCACAATATGACATTCTGAGTGGAAAAAGGATCAACCAATAAGGATACAGAGATCTCGAAAGGAATTCTCGGATGTTCTATTTTCATCCCCATCATTTTGACATTTTAGTACATTTTCAGATGTGCTTTTTCACCTAAATATGGGAAGGGCACATGACATGCATCACATTTTGTATCATTTGTTATTGTGAAATGGGATATTTCAGGGATTTGAATGTACTTTAATGCTGTAATGGGGAGGAAGAGATCATGAAGGTGTAAGATCTGCACATCAGCATTCGCAAATTCTGCTATGTAGAGTATGAATTAATTTGCAAACCTAAAACTCTTCATTTAAGAGTGAAGGAAAAGCAGCCAACAAGTCCCCATACATTATGACCTAAATCTTTCATGAATCTCATGAATTTGGTTGAAAAAAATGCATAGATTGTGAAAAACTGTTATCAATGCATTACCTGGAAATTATTTGGCCACTACATAATTTCCATAGTTTTAGTAATCCTAAAGAATGAATAGGTAATGGTACTGCATGTTAAATTATATAGTAGTTGTTCCTGAGGTAGTATGTCCTTGAAGTAAGACGTCATAGTCTTTATAGTTGATTTGCTGTATAGTTATACTAATCTGGATGGTAAAGTAACATTTCGTAGCTCCTTTTTGCGTGATCAACTGCTAACAGTTCAAAGCACAAGAGATTTTTGAATGTGAAATTTTTTTTTTTTTTAATTGTTTGTTAAAAGATATTTTAATACTGAGCTGTATATTATGTAAAAATTACATACTGTATGAAGTGCATGTACAGGTTATAATATATATGATGTATCAAATATATTCAGGGTTCATAATTAATGCTGTAAATATTCTACATGAACGTTCAGGAATGCATTTTTTAAATTTAGAGATATTATAGATAACATTTGGTTACCACATCTTAAAATAGATTGGCCCACTTTCATTTTCCATTGTAGTGTTCCAAGTTGTCAAAGACAGACAGACCACCTTGACAACTGATGTTATGGTCTAGTTTTGCAAGGAATTTTTATTTTGAATAGTGTTTTTAATAAATTGTGTGTGTGTGTGTTTTGTAATGCTACAATTACATTATATACTCTATATGACCTATTGGTACAAATTTCCAGGCATAAAGCATTGTCAGAGTTGTCATTATATTAATAAAATTCTCTATCTGCTTCTCAAAATATCATAAAGTACTTTGTAAAGATTCTTTGAGGAATTAAAAAAAAATGGCAGATAACAGAATCTGTTCAGTGACTATTTGTCTGTTACATGACGTCATGGACAACATTTCATGTGTGGGTGTGAAACTGATCAAACGACTTTTTCCTGACCAATTTGAACGCATGAGCAGAATATTATATTGTTTATTACTATAAGAATAATTTAATTATTCTTGATATTAATGAAGACAAAATTCATTGTGGTACAGAAACTGAAAGGGCTATGAGATTTTTGGCTATTCTAGTATTTTTTTTATGAGATACACTTCTTCTCATCTTCACAGTATTTAAACTTACCTTTTCCTTTATTGAATGTACTGTATTAAATACTTTTATTGCCATTTCAGATTATAAAAATGTTTAATAGCATCAATAAAACGAAGAACAGTGACGTAGGCACGTCGGTGCGTCATCGATTTTGATGCCAACCATTCTTCGTGGAGGGTTTATTTTTAAAGATTCATTATGAAAAATAAATAGGAATATAATGAAAGCGTTAGCTCATTTTTGAATGATTTATCAGTTAAGCTTTTGTACAGTCGCAAAATAGTCTGTCTTTTATTTTCTACGTAAATACTCATACGTTTGTGCATCTTGCCAGCATTTCCCCCCCCTCTCTTGTTGAATAATGAACTCTTCCAGGGATTTGAAGTACTAGCGGGAGGAAGTTGACGTTGCAGCGGACAGTGGGGACCTTATCATCGAATTATTTGTAAATATAAACGAAATATCCTTTATAATGAAACTGAATTAAATACACTGTCATACTTAAAGGAAAATACATGCGAGAGCTTACGATATAACCCGTAAATAATAAGAATACCGAGAACAACGTCTATTACTTACTAGCATAGCTCGTTTACAAAAAGCGTTAATACAGTTTCCACATTTATCACTTCAATTTACCATTATTTTTGTTTAAAGCTTCCATTAACAGTTCTTGAATGTAAAATGGACGTGTCGACCTGTTTGAAGTCTCTTCTGTTGACCATCCGTCAGTACAGAAATAACAGAAGCCCTTTACACGCATCACAGCTGCAGAAACACATTGAAGTGAGTGAGAAAAAGTTCTCTTAATTTTTTTATAGTTTATTGAAAAATGTCTTGTGTCTATATTCATGTGGATGTGATAGTTCAAAATGGTCAGTTGAGGCAGGGCTCTAGGTCACTGTATGTTTATTTGGTTAGCCTGTCCAGTTATTGTGCACAGACAGTATTCTATTGTTTATTTTAAATGCCATCTGTCTGGCCAGAAACGGTTGCTATACTGATTTGCCCAGTTATTGAGATAATCGTTTTCTGTTCTCTGAGTGGGATAATCCAGTGTTCTATGGCAATGGAAACCTGGAATTATCAGGGAATTTTATAATTTATATTTCCATGTGTTGAAAAGTAAAAGCAAATAATAAATCTTTAAAAGTTATGTACATTTGTATTGTAAATATAATTCTTTTTTTATGTTCAGCTCTAAAATGCTTCACAATCTAGAAATTGCTCTTTGTGAGTCTCCGTCCCCTAATCATGAAAAACTTGAATAGACATGGAAGTTAAATTATCAAAAGTTGTGTGAATGTTCATCAAACTCGGTGAGGTCAGAAGTGGCAATAAGACTCTGATTATAGAGAGAATTCTAAAACTTTATTATGGTTGTTTTAATTCCACAGGATGTTTCAGTGCTGAAGTGTGAGGGAGTGCTGTTTTCAGGTCAGGTGCTGCCCAGTGAGTGTCTGAGTGGACTCATGGAAGTGGCTGGAGATCCTAACACCAATCACGCACTGACAG
>JAVLUX010000033.1:24555000-24730000 GCA_032164185.1 Moxostoma hubbsi
GATGTCTTTATTTATGAACCCCAGAGCATCATAGACATATTACATCATCATTTTTGTTATTTCTGTATATACATACATTTTCGCTTTTTATTTTTCATGTGTGTGTTTTTTCTTTTTAACTCTGTCTTGTATTGTTTGTGCACTGGAAGCTAATATGATAATGATAATGATAATTTTCTAGATTTATGAATCTAAGAACATAATATAAAATAGGTAAATTATATTGCCTATCATATATCCAAAGCCCATAATAGTAAAATAAAGTGAATAATATTCTCAAAAGAATTTGGTGGTGGTTTTTGAGTAAATTATGTAAATTAAAAATTACATTCATGCTACAGCATTGAGATTTGAACCTCAGTACATAGCGATACGTAGGTACAGTGTATGACATTACCTGTTTGCATGGCTATTTTATTTAAGATAATCTCAAAAATCAGTGAAAATTGTGCCATGGAGGGACTCGTACACAAACAAAATGAGCAAAACCACCATATTCTGATGTTTTATATTTTAAATATGATTCTCAGAAAACCGCCATCCACAGGTACAGTATATGCCGATTGCGCCTATCTGCAGAGCCCATAATTATAATATTTCAAATATTCTCAAAAATACGAGACCGTAGTTGGCTAGATAAATAAAATCACTAACTAAATAATGCATTGCGTCATATTCTGATGTGTTATATTTCAAATATAACACGTCAGAATATGGTGGTTTTGCTCATTTAGTTTGTGTATGAGTCCCTCCATGCACTCTTACAATCATTTTTCATTTTCTCTAGCGACACTGTCAGTCAAAATCAACATAAATTGTTACATAAATAAACGGTCAACAATGCTTAATGTGGGTCTTTTTGTTTTTAATTAATACTTTGTATTAATCGTTATTTAGTCCATAAACAGTGATGATGATGACAGTGACTTTGCTCCGTTACAATCCTCTATATGTAAATATTCAACAAAGTAGTATAATATAGCCTATATATTCATCAGATTAAGGGTTTTGGCCACAGGAACATGGAGGGGGAAGAAAAATTCCAGCAACTATCGGTTGATTTTTTTTTTTCCGATAACCGATAGTTCCAAATAGGAACTATCAGTAAAGCCAATATTTCGGTCAACCTCTACTTTCAAGTTTACTTGCTATATTTTCACAAACCAATCCAGCAAACACTTTTCTACAGTTGATGGTAATGTACAATTTGATTTCTTGTTCAAGGTTGTTCAGTTTGTTGAATTGTGAGGAAAGCGCCTCTGAGTTCAAGAACCTTTTCTTTCATGGTTGAGAGAACATGCAATTCATGTCATCTAAAGACACATTCTAGAAATGGTTGACTGAGCATTTAGCTCACAGTAACAACTATTCATTCCACTGTGCTGCCGTGGAGATTTTTTGTTCTCAGAGAAACGATTAACTTCAAGGAACCAATTGTACATGAGTTATGCAATTGTACTACAAAATTAAATCATGGCTTTAATAAGTACCGACACAGTCCTGCCCGTTCACCCAAAAAATATAATTCTCTCATTACACACCTTTATGTCATCTCAAACTTATGACTTGCTTTCTTCTGCAGAACACAAAGATATTTTAATGGAGATATATCTGTTTGTCCATACAATGTAAGTGAATGGTGACCAAACTTCTAAGCTCCAAGAAGCACATAAAGGCAGCATAAAAGTAATCCATAAGACTCCAGTGGTTTAATCCATGACTTCCATAGTGATCTATTCGATTTTGGGTGTAAACAGACCAAACTCCTTTTCACTGTACATCTTGCTGTTGCAGTCTCCTTGAAAATCATGATTTCAAGCTTGATTACACTTCCTTAGGGCTCTCACTATTATGAAATTTGGCTGATGATTAATTGTCAAAGAAATAATTGTGATTATGATGATTAGTTGTCTGTTATAGGGCTCTCGCAATATATAGTCTCTTAGGAATTTCACAATTAATTGTCATATAAATTGCCATATTTCTTAAAGGAATGTTCCTGGTTCGGTACAAGTTAAACTCAATTGGCAGCATTTGTGGCATAATGTTGATGACCACATAAATTAATTTTGACTCGTTCCTCCTCCTCTTATAAAAAAGCATTCCAATTTCTCCCATTCATGTAAATAGAAGTGGCCCATCTCTGCTAAATAATCTCTGGTTCCAGTGAGGCACTTACAAAGGAAGTGAAAGGGAGCCAATTTTTTTTACATTAAAATATCCAGTGTCTCAAAAGTATAGCCACAAGATGTAAGCAATATGCGTGTAAACATGATTTTAGTGTGATAAAATAATTTACTAACCTTTTCTGTGTAAAGTTATATACTCTGTTACCATGATGAAGTAATGTCAACAAACCCTATAACGACTGTGACGATTTAAACTTTACAGCTCAAATAATACATGACTTTTAACAGGAGAAATAATGTAAATGCTTTTATCAAATTATAAGCTTCACATGTCTGTCTTTAAACTCCATTGTAAGTGCCTCATGCACTGTAACCTCGATTTTTGCTTTTTAAAGACAAGGAGGAATTAAAATTATTCCACAAATGCTGTTGATTGAGAATCACTTGTATTGAACCGAACATTCCTTTAAGGTACACGTGTGCTTCGTACACCATAAGAAGTCTGTTTTACATATTTAACTTCAAATATACAGTATAAAACAAATTATAAAATAGGGATACATGAATTCCTTTTAAGGCTTTAAAAGCTTGAATGAAATTAATTTTGTTTTTAAATATCAAAATATTTCAAAATATTTCAAATATGTCTCTTTTTGGTCAACTTAACATTTTTACTAATTTAGATCATTTTATTTTTTATATATATAAAAAATATAATAAAGTATATATTTTTTATTATATTTACATTTTATTGTATAATGCAATATTAAAATCTTTCTGTCCTAATTTCTTCAGCTTCACATGTTTTAATGCTCTTTGATTTAACATTCAAGCCCTTGTTTCTCATTAGCAAAACCTTTGAGATTTTGTTTAATAATTTTATCACTTCACAGAAATATAGTAAGCATGCGTCGTCTCCTCTGTGTCACTGTGTGTCATTAACACTGCATGTATGAACCTTCTATGACCAGGAACATTTGCTATTACACGATCATTAAATTAAAGTGCAACTGGAGTGCTTTACATTCACTTTCAAAGTTTATATTTGTTTGCAGGAGTTTGTCATGAGCCAAAGAAGTGCTCCACGAGCTCTTCCAGACAGGAGCTGCAGTGTTTAACATCGCGGTGGGGCTCAGTGATGCTCAGAGTTCAACTGAATAACACCCAAACATGGCATTTGTTTATTCACTTAAAATTCCCTTATTTGGGCATTAAAATGTATTTGTAATTTAAAGTGCACAATAATCATGGTTCTCTCAAATAACCGTGGTTGGTCAAATAACTGAGATCAGATGATTATTTAATCATGTCATACCTGCTTCATAGTGCTTGACGCATGCAGAGAGTGCTAGCTTGAATCATGCCAAGTTGAGTCGAGTTGTACCGTGCGGTGGAAAAGCCCCAGTTCAAAGGAGTTCTATTTTTGTCTGTTTTCTCACAGATTCCTTTGAATTGCTTCATTGATTTAATCACTGGAATCTTCTGGATTACCTTTATGCTGACTTTATGTCCTTTTGAACTTGGAAGTTTGGTCACCATTCACTTGCATTGTATGGGCAAATAGACATATCTCAATTAAAATATCTTTGTTTGTGTTCTGCAAAATTAATAAAGTCATACGAGTTTGAGACAGCATAAAGGTGAGGAAATGAGAGAATGATCATTTTTTTGATTGGACAGTTCATTTAATGCTGTTAATGCTACCCTAAACAAGGTAAAGGTTAGGTTGAGTAGGCTATATTTATAAATGGTTGCTCAAGATTGATTCTCAGGTGTTTTTCCAGCAAGTTCTAGCTAATAAACACTGCGTGTTACTGGCCGTTTCAGTGCAAAATTATTTGTGAAAGAAAAAGGCGCCAGTTGTGGGGTTGGGTTAATTAGGAGGAAGTTCCTTTAATCACACACAGCCAATTCTGCTTGTGTAATGTAAACACGTCCTTTTGTTATTTGGTGTTTGTACATTCGGTGGATAAGAAAAAGACAAGAAACTATCTCACAACAACCCTTCAGCAGAAACTTGTCATGATTCCTAATTATTATAAACCAAAGGTTCTTTGTTGTGCATGTTTCAGTATTAACTTTTTTATATATATATCTCATCGTTTTATCAAAGATTAAATTATGGTTTATGTTGTACTAGCATGCTTTGGTACATGTAAATATGTTAGTGAGCTACTAACTTTAGAGGATGCAGTATTAGTGTATGATTGTGCTCTGTACGTGCACTGCTTTGTCAGATAATTGGACGTCATTGTGCACATGTCAAAATGTCAACATTTTACAATCTCTGTATTGATATTTAGCATTGTTGATCAGCCTTTAACTAGTTGCGGAGACATTGTCAAACCACTCTGGAGCAAGTATAGTGGGTGGCTCTGGATTTTGGATGGAGTTTAGCGAATGGAGGCATGGAGGGCCTTGTTTATGAATTCAGAGAGACTTCAAAAAGGCCTGATCAGAGCAGAAAAAACCTTTCTGTTGCTAAGTCGACAACTCTTCCGTTTCAGATTTAATGGCGGGAACAATTGATCAAGCAAAAATGAAGATTTCCAGACTTGTAAGTACTTTTATTTTTTTATAGAGATGATTATTTTTAAATATTAATTTTGTTTGTTTTTCTGAAATATTATGTTTAATTTCAGTACAAATGTACAGTGTTGTTTGTTTGTTTGTTTGTTTTTGTTTTTTGTTTTTTTCCATTTTAGCACAAAGAGTGTAACGGTTCTTTTTCTTAGGTGAACAGTCGCTCGTACACCCGGTTCAATTCGTCTCAAAACCCAGATGGAGAGAGCAGCCATGTGGAAGTGAAGCTGTTTGTGGATGGTGAAGAAGAGGAGGAGGAGATGGATGATGCTACTGAGCAAGGCCATGTACAACATGAGACATACACGAGACCCAGTCATCCAGTGCCTTTGAACAAGGGGAAGATTATTTGTTCAGTGATCGTTGTACTGCTCTTCTTCTGTTTGGGTAATTGTTTTTTATGATTTGCTCGAATTTTCACTTTATTTCATCTGGTCAGCACAATACACCTTGAAAGGGTGATTAGGACTTTCTGCCCTGTACCATATTCATGGTTTTCCTTGCACTCTTTGTGTCAGGTACATTTATTGGCTATGCTGCCCAACATAAATCTAAACTACCTTCCTGCCCTTCACCTGACCATGTGGATAAGGAAGACAGTAGTGAAGTTCAACCAAGTTTTGACGATCCTGAACCCTCTATGGATTGGAATGACATTGTTAAGCTTATGAATATGAAACTGTCACCTAATGCCATTCAGGATAAATTAAGGTTACTGTTAATCAAAGAATATGATTGCCTGTTATTAGTGTGTACTATATGTGATCATTGTTCATTTTAATGTTATGACATTAGTTTAATCTATGATTAAGTAAAATGTATGACACTGTGTTTTAAGACTTTATTAGGTATTGCTGTTTCCTAATGTACTCTTCTGATGTTTGCTGTTCTCCATTAAGTGAGTATTCCGAGGGTGACCGCCAGGCAGGATCATCTGGAGATAACTTGTTGGTTGATAAAATCCATGAAACTTTTGAGAAACTTAAAATGCAGCCCTGGGTTGATGAACATTATGTAAAACTACAGTATCCTAACAGGTCAGTTCTTAATCCACAATATGATGTATGCCTCAAAGTCAGTTTGTTGGCTTGAAAAAAGGAAATAAAATTGGAAATACCAATAATACACTAGTATAAATTATACATCAATAAGTAACACTATCATTTATTGAACCCTGCCCACATGCTTTTTAGTTTAGTAGGCAATCATCACTATTAAAGGGATAGTTCACCCAAAAATGAAAATTCATTTTCTCACCCTCATGCCATCCCAGATGTGTGACTTTCTTTCTTCTGCAGAACACAAACAAAGATTTTTAGAAGAATATTTCAGCTCTGTCCATACAATGCAAGTGAATGGTGACCAAAATTTTCAAGCTCTCTAAAGCACATAAAAACAGCATAAACATAAACCATGCGACTCCATAGATTAAATCTATGCCTTCAGAAGTGATATAGATGTGGGTGAGTCTTTTCACTACAAATTCCACTTTCACATTTTGAAAGTGAAAATGGAGATTTATAGTAAAAAAGATAAAAGAAAAAGGATTAAAATATTGATCTGTTTCTCACCCAAAGTGATTGCATCGCTTCAGTAGATATATATTAAACCACTGGAGTCATATGGATTAATTTATGCTGCCTTTATTTGATTTTTAGAGCTTGAAAGGTTTGGTCACCATTCACTTGCATTGAAAGGACGTACAGAGCTGAAATACATTTTTAAAAAAAATATTTTTTTGCATTCAGCAGAAGAAAAGAAATTCATACACATCTTGGATGGGATTTACGCACCCACATGAGGGTGCGTAAATGATTGAGACTATCCTTTATTATTGACAAACGCACAATCCATAGCATTGTTACGACAGATTTTGCACAAGCAAGCACCACTCATATTCTGTAGGAAATGTAGAATTAGAGTGAGTATTATATAGCGTTATCCATCTTTGGACTATCATTTGACAAATTCTCTGTTTTTTGCACTATTTGTTATTTATTAAATTTACTGCTTTTAACCTAAACAGCTCCAATCCAACCAAAGTTTTGTTTGGTTCAGAGGTGATTGGAAACCCAAATGGTTTCCTCGCTTACAGTGCAACAGGATCTAAAGAAGTGAGTTCTATATTCCTTCCTCTACCTTCTCTTTCTTTTCTGCTTGTTTAATCGGTCAGTTTGTGTACATTTTCCATACAGTAACTTAAAAGAGCACTTAAAGGGATACTTCCAAATCACAAACCAAAAATGTACATTCTGCCATCATTTTCTCGCCCATATGTTGTATCAAACTCATATTGTTCCAAACCTATACACTATGAGTAAATCATGACAAAATGTTCAATTTTGGGTGAACTGTGCCTTTTAATGATGGTTTCCACATTTCCAAACCTGATATTATAAATAAATCTCTCACAGGGCAGAGTGGTATATGCCAACTATGGTAAGCGGGAGGACCTGGAAGAAGTGAAGGACAGTGGAGTGAATCTACAGGGGTCTGTCATACTGCTTAGAGCTGGAAAAATCAGCATGGCTCAGAAGGTAACTCATTGGGTGTAACTGATAATAACTGATCTATTATTTATTTGCTAGTGTGAATCTGAAAATATTGTCTGCTGCAGGTGGCAAATGCTGCTGAGATGGGTGCCGTAGCAGCTCTGATCTACCCAGACCCAGCCGACTATAAAACATTGCTTCCAGATACTGAACTATATGGTCAGGTAAGTGATGCCAACGAATAATGTTCCACTGTAAGAAAATTTTTTGTTGAATTGCTATTACGATGTCTTTTCAAACTACATTCAAATACAATAGTACAACGCAAAGTTCTGTGTCATTCAGAACCAATCACTTGAAATACTGTATATTGCATCATGTATTACATTGTCTGACTGATTCAGTCCATGATTGAGAATGATGACTCTTGTGTTAGATTTTGTCTGATTTCGCCAATATCTTCGACTGATTCATTAAAGAACCACAACAATCGAGTAATTCATTCATGATTTGGAGAGCACTTTGTGCTGTGCAATGTGTTAAATTACTTAAAAATAGTAACCGTGACAAATTACAAATAATGGGTCTGTAAGTGTAATCAGATTACTTTACTAATTACTTCATTGAAAAGTAATCACCTTACTTATTACATTTAGTAACTTTCTAAAACACTTTTCCACTCAACATATATTAAAATGTCTCTTTCTTCATTGTTACACACAAGTTATTAACACAGAACCTCGCATTTCTCCTTCACAATGGCTCGTAACAGGGCCATAATGCATGTATCCTACATAAATAATATATTAGAAAAAGGCATAACCCTATAATGTACTTAAAAGTAATTAAATTAATTGAAATTCAGTAACCGTTATCTGATTGCAAGAATTTAAAATGTAATGCATTGCACTACTTTTTTGACTAACATAATTAGATTAATTGGATTACACCCAACACCGGCTGTACATTTGATTTTGTGTGCAGTTAGCGAGGATGACACTATAGAGGTGTAACATGACTCATTAACAACAAATTAAAATATATCTTTTGCCATGTTGCTGCAGATTCAGATTTCTGAATGGCAGTGCAGGAAACACTGGCTCTTGCTGTTCTTGTACTGCTATTGTTGCTGTCTTTAGTTTTTAATTTCTTCTATTTTGGTTATTTATGTAGGTCCACTTGGGATCAGGTGATCCTTACACTCCAGGATTCCCATCTTTTAATCATACCCAGTTTTCTCCTGTCAAGTCGTCTGGGCTTCCAAATATACTCGCTCAGACGATCACTGCAAACATGGCACGAAAAATCTTGGAGTAAGTTTAACATTCAGTTTTAACCAAACCCTTTATTTTTTTTAAAGTTTCAGTTGGTAATATGTACATTTCTATAGGAAAATGGGAGGAAAGGATTGCCGCGAAAGTTTTAAGGGTAGCTTCGCCAATTACAAATTGGGAAGGGAGTCTGATGTGGTCACTGTAGCTGTTAACAACGATCTTGTCGACACGAAGATCTTTAATGTGTTTGGAGTCATCAAAGGGTTTGTGGACGCAGGTGAGTTTCAGCCATAAGTCCTGTTCACACTGGTAGCAATTTTATTGCTGGGGATCTGCAGGTCACTGCACTATTGGTCACAAGTACGTGTTCCTGGATGCTCTTGCGTTATTGTTAGGCTGCAAACTTTTCCATAGCTTATGGAATTCTCATCACAAAATATGATTGCCAGTAAAAATTAGATGTCATTCTATTTTGACAAGAAATCAGTTTTCCTGCTGCTAAAAATTACATTCTGCATGGTAAACCATTGGTGTGTAAATTCCAGCAGTCCATGTTACATATCTTGAATAAGAGGAACGATTATCAATGCAGGAATCAAACTAATCATATAGCACAGTAAAATCTGGAACATTAAATTCTCCTCGTCTTGCTGACATTCGAACACAGTCTCTCAGGAGACGGATCACAGGAGCTACACTGCCTTCACTCCCATTGGTAGTCGCTGCATCAGGTTGCTGTTAATTTGCATAAAGTTCAACTTTACTCAACTAACTCGCTGGCCACCAGAAATTGGCAAATTAAAAGGAAGGACTTCCAGTCAATTTGTCTGTGATTGAATTAATATCTGGAACATCTGACATTTTGTGGATATGGTGGTCTCATTGAGGTGTCATTAATCCCCAGATAAATATGTTGTGATTGGAGCACAGAGGGACTCTCTCAGCTCAGGATATGCCAAATCTGCAGTTGGCACTACTCTTCTAATGGAGCTTGCAAGGGTTTTCATGGAAATGATGAAAGGTATAGTTCAAGGAAGAGGCATTGACCCAAAAATGCATCATTTACTCACCAAACCCATGTGACTTAGTGCCTAACATCTCGCATGTTCCACAAAAGAAACTATGTTAGTCTCCGTTTCCATTCTCTTTCATTGCAACTTCTTTCCCCATACAATGAAAGTGAAGTCTTTCTGTCTCATTTTGTTCTCCACCGAAGAAAGTCATACAGGTTAAGAACAGTATATGGGTGAGTAAATGATGATAGAATATTCCTTTAGCATGTAGTGTTTTCATGTTTAAATTTTAATGTAGCATGTAGTGTTGTGACATGCACTTATTACTCGCTGTCTTTACTATAGATGGTTTCAAACCCAGAAGAAGCATTGTGTTTGCCAGCTGGAGCGCAGGGGATTTCGGTAATGTTGGAGTTACTGAATGGCTTGAGGTTTGTATTGTGATGTTACGTTGCTAGAATTAATAACTACCTTTGTTGTTTTGAAATTCATATGAGGTTTTGTGATGTTTTGTGTGCTCTGTGTTAAACAGGGCTATTGGTCATCATTGGACAGACAAGCCTTTACCTACATCAGTTTGGATGGAGCTGTTACTGGTAAGTTTACAATGTCTTTGAGGAACTTCTAAATGGATAGTTCACCCAAAAATTAAAACTGACAATATTTACTCCTCCTCGCCAGTTTGCATTTTTCCCCTGCACTAGCAAGTCCTAAATATGCTGTTTTGTGTTTAATATGTAGGTGTGGGTTCCTTCAGAGCTTCTGCGAGTCCTTTGTTGCACACGGTTTTGCAGAAAACCATGGAGATGGTACACCTAAAAACACACTCTTTCCATATATATATATATATATATTTATTTTTGTTTTTTTACAGTATAAACACTCACTGAGCACTTTATTGGGAACACTTGTATACTTATTCATGGTATTTATCTAATTAGCAAATTGTGTGACAGCAGTGCAATGCCTAAAATCATGCAGATATGGGTCATGTGCTTCAGATAATGTTCACATCAACCATTAGAATGGGGAAAAATGTGCTCTTAGTGATTTTGACCATGACATGATTGTTGGTGCCAAACGGGGTGGTTTGAGTATTTCTATAACTGCAGATCTCCTGAGATTTTCACGCACAACAGTCTTTAGAGTTTACTCCGATTGGTGCCAAAAACAAAAAACATCCAGTGAGGGGCAGTTCTGTGGACGGAAATGCCTGGTTAGAGAATCAACTGAGGATGGCCAGACTAGTTTGAACTGACAAAGTCTACGGTAACTCAGATAACCACTCTGTAACATTGTGGTGAGAAGAATGCGGGTTGGCGCTGTTTTTGCGGCACGAGGGGGACCTACGCAATATTAGGCAGGTGGTTTTAATGTTGTGACTGATCGTTGTGTGTGTGTATACACAAAGTATTCAGACCCCTTCATTCACATTTTGTGATTTTGCAGCCTAAATGCTAAAATGCTTCAAATTATTATTTTTTCACATCAATCTACACTCTATACCCCAAAAGCAAAAAACAGAACTTTTCAAATTTATTAAAAAAAAATCATTTGAAATATCACATTGACAGAAGTATTCAGACTCTTTGCTGTGACACTTGAAATTTAGCTCAGGTGCATCCAATTTCTCTGGATCATATTTGAGATGTTTCTACACTTGAAGTCCACCTGTGGCAAATTCAGTTGATTGGACATGATTTGGAAAGGAACAAACCTATCTATATAAGTCTCACAGCTGAAAATGCATATCAGAGCAAAAACCAAGCCATTAGGCCAAAGAGCTCAGAGACAGGATTGTGTTGAAGCACAGATCTGTGGAAGGCTACAAAAAACTTCAGCTGCACTGAAGGTTCCCAAAAGTACAGTGGCCTCCATAATTCTTAAATGGAAGAAGTTTGGAACAACCAGGACTATTCCTAGAGCTGGCTGCCCAGCCAAACTGAGCAATCAGGGGAGAAGGGCCTTTGTAAGAGAGTTGACCAAAAACCCAGTGGTCACTCTGGTTGAGCTCCAGAGATCATGTGTGGAGATGGGAGAAACTTGCAGAAGGACAACCATCAATGCAACACTCCACTGATCTGGGCTTTATGGCAGGGTGGCCCTGACAGAAGCCTCTCCTCAGTACTAGACACATAAAAAAGCACCTAAAGGACTCTCAGACTTTGAGAAAGAAGATTCTCTGGACTGATGAAATGATTGAACTGTCTGGCCTCAATTCCAAGCATCATGTCTGTAGGAAACCAGGCACCGCTCATCAACTGCACAATACCATCCCAACAGTAAAGCATGGTGGTGGTAGCATCATGCTCTGGGGGTGTTTTTCAGCTGTATGGACTAGGGGACTGGTCAAGGTTGAAGGAATGCTGAACACAGTAAAATACAGAGATATCCTTAATGAAAACCTGCACCAGAGTGATCAGGAGCTCAGACTGTGACCCTTAGAACATGACCCTTACCACACAGCCAAGAAAACACAAGAGTGGATTAGGGACCACTCTGTGAATGTCCTTGAGTGGCCCAGACAGAGCCCAGACTTGAACCCAATCGAATGTCTACTGACAGTCCCCATTCAACCTGACTGAGCTTGAGAGGATCTGCAGAGAATAATGGCAGAAAATTCCCAAATCCATGTGTGCAAAACTTGTCGCATCATACCTAAAAAGACTTGAGTCTGGAATCGCTGCCAAAGGGACTTCAACTAAATACTGAGTTAAGGATCTGAATACTTTTGTCAGTGTGATATTTTATTTTTATTTTTTTATAAATTTGCAAAGTTGTCAAAAATCTGTTTTTTGCTTTGTCATTATGGCATATGGAGTATGTGTATTATACATAAATAATCTGTATTACCTCTCTCTATGAAAGGTAAAAAATCCAATTGCTTCAGGTCCAGTTGATTCACGCCCAAGCCTTTTTCAGAGCTATGGTGGTAATCTTGGATCTCTGTGAGTAAATCTGCATTGATTTTTGTTATGATTGATAAAAAGTCAACATAAGCAGGATTGTTCATGTGGTGATTGTATACATGCTCTTTAATGCTCTCATCATCTGTCATATTGCTCAGTCTGAAGCCCATGCTGATGGATGATAGTGCATATCCTTTTCTGGCTCTTTCTGGAATCCCCTCCATGTCTTTCAGTTTTGTTCCTGCTATGGTAAGAGTTAGTTCTTATCTATCTTTTATTTTTTTTAATTTTTTTTTAATTTACCCATTGGGTATATTTCTACTTTGTCACTTAAATCATCTTGATCGGTTGGATTGCTATATCTGATTGGGTGTGCTTGTATTTTTTACAAATGATGTATCAGCAAATCAAATTTAAATCTGATATACTATTCCTTTCTGCTTCTGTGAGTTCACTTCCATCAAGTGCACCAAAACTTTGCTGCACTTGATGTGGCTCAACTTTAAATTAGAGGCAGCTGCTATTGCTTTATGGATTGTGGTACAAAAGGCAACAGCCTTGATATGCCACATTTTCTGTTGTCATCTTTGGGCACTGGAAGCTTACATAGTTCCATTTGAGAGGAGAAAATCTTCCTCATGTTACTTGAACATGAGTAATTTACATTTGGCTGAATCACATCCGTCTCAAACCACATCCATACCATGCGTTCAGACCAGAGGCGACAGGAGCGTCAAAATTTGCTCTGGCTGCCCTGCCAACAACGCTATGAAAGATTTGTGGATGCTCTGACATAGTTGAAATAGGCGGCAACATTTGTTCAGAATGCTTCATTTTGTAAAGTATATTTAAAGGAGCCACAAAACATCCAGATGTCGATCTTTTTGCCGACATATCACAAGTAGACTATATCCTCATGAAATCTTTTAATATATTATTGTATAAACCATAATATCCACTTCATCAACTCATCTGGCACAACAACAATTTCAGACACCTTTGTCCATGCATCGTTTTTTTTTTTTTAAATGTATATCCCTGTAAGCAAACAGGGACAGATCATATATTACGGGAAAACCCGCCACGGCAATTAGTTTCACCTCTGAAAGTTTAAAACGTTTACACTGTTTTGTTTTCTAGACTTCGCTAGAGCGGAGCACTTCTGTACTCCAATAGGTTACCTCCGAACTACATCAAAGATCATTACCATAATGTTGCCCACATTTGAACTTTCCTCTGACAGCCACACCGCCCAAGACGCACCACTTCTCGCCGCCAAGAGACGCTGGCTTCCATAGAAAATGAATAACTTCTGGTCGATTTGACGCTCTCGACGCTTCTGGTCTGAATGCACCATTAGGGTTTGCTATCTGTCTCAAATCCATCTTGAAGTGCTTTAACACTTGGTCTTTTCATGATCAGTAAAAACGCATGAAGTGACCAAGTGTAAAAACCACCATGTTGTTCTGTATGGAAATGGACTTTGAATCCAAAGACTGCAGATGGAGTTCACAAGTGTGGATTCTGTTTGATCATTTTCATCCACCAGCCCTCTGATGACTATGAGTATTTTGGAACTGCCCTGGATGATAAAGAACATCTGGGCATTGCCACCGGACAGAAAGTGGGCGAGATGTCCATGGCTGCTGCTCAGGTTGCTGGCCAGATCGCCCTCCGGCTTGTTCACGACCACATCCTCAGACTGGATGTCAGCCAGTATGCAAAGACTATCACAAGCCACATGAAAGCCATCAAGGATATTGTTGAGGATCTCAAAAGTAAAAAGGTGATCCTCTTTGTCACTTGTGCCTTTCATTTTTGAAAGAAGACATTAAAGGAGTACTTGCCCAAAATTAAACTTCTCATTTACTCGCCATACATATCGTTCCAAACCTGTATGACTAACTTTTGTCCATAGAATTCAAAAGGAGATATTTAGCAGAATGTCTAGGCTGCTCTTTTGCATACAATGAAAGTCTATGGGGACCTGAGACAGCTGTGGTCACCATTCACTCTTTTGTGTGGAAAAGAGCAGCTTGGATATTCGGCAAAATATTTCCTTTTGAATTATACGGATAAAAGTTAGTCATACAGGTTTGGAACGATATGTACGGCGAGTAAATGATTACTATCCCTTTTTTAAAAAAAATAATTAAATAAATAAAACGCTTACTAATACCAGTTTGTATTTGCAAAATAACTTGATCTTGTTTCTCATTCTTTCAACCCATAAAAGGTAGAAAAAATCGAGTCTTTGTCAACAAAGTGGCTGAACATGGCAAAAAGTTCTTTTGATCGTGCTTTATTCAAGCTAAACAAAGTCATCAGTAACAGTGTTCTAGAAGACATGGAGATGTCCCGCATCATCAATAACCGCATAATGAAGGTGACGTCATACTCTTGGCCTTTCTATGCTGATAATGTAGTGTTTTATCCTAAAACATTCCTTTGCAGTCAACATGAAATCAAAATTGTTCCATAGAAAGAAATGCCTTCATAGTCTTTCATCAAAATTGCTCCACTTCTGATGCTGTTTCACATATTTAGTAAATTCCTGATGGACAAAATAAATCTTTAATATCCTGTTTCACTCAAATGCATAATATTCAGAATGAAAAAAAATGTTAATGCTGTAATGTTAATTTTATAGATAAAGTAGGATTATTGTGCAATTGATTGATTTGATTTATAATGGCACTGATAGATAAAGGCAAAGTTCACATGTTCTTGCCATTGTCTTCCTCGTTCAAGGTGGAGCATAATTTTCTCTCTCCCTATGTCTCTATGAGAGATGTCCCATTCCGCCATATTTTCTTTGGCATTGGGTGGCAAACCGCCACAGACCTGGAAAACTATCTGAAAGATGTGGCGCGACAAAAAGCGACCTTCGACGTGGACCAAGTCCTAAACAAGTTTGCTCTGCTCACCTGGACCATCCAGGGCTGTGCCAATGACCTGGCTGGAGATATCTGGTCCTTGGACAATGAGATATAGTATTTTTCAGTATTACATCAACAAATCTGGGCTCTATCATTTTTTTTTATTAATAGTACAAATCAAATATCAAAACAAACCATAAATCCACTACGATGCAATCTGAGCATACCTACAGAATTATTAGACCACTATAAAAATTGTGACAAGAGCAATGACTAAGTTCTTTCTTTAATCATATTAGGAATTATATTATGTTATAATAAATGATACAATTATTTATATAGCATTATATACTAATCATATAATCTTTTATTTATATAATATTATGAAGTATTATTTCTGTATTAAGAAAAAATAGCACTGTATCTTACCAATAGGTCATAAACTTTGTATTTCAGGCACATTTCAGATTCAATTTATCATCCGCAGTTATATCTTGAAGTTGATTCTTTTCTGATTGATTAATCAGGTTAGATGCTGATGCTGAAGTGCATATGTAGAAAACATTGTCCTTGGCTGCTTATTGGGAATCTCCTTGTCGCTCATGTCAACCCCAAAAATTGCAGGGGATATCTCTGCCTTTGTACCCATTTAATTGACCGAGGTTCAAATGTATTTCTTGTTTATCAGTGAGAGCGTTCACTATAAAAGTGTCTTTCTAACTTTTTCTTTTTTAATTATTTCCATTTTGAGTCAATGTAGACCCAAGCATTTCTGTGACAAAGCATTCCTCTGTAACAATTATATTTCTATTCTAAAACCATTATCGGGAGCAGTGTCTTCCATAATGTGGAGTGTTTGAAGGTAGTTTTTGCCTACCTGTGTGTGTGTGTGGGGGGGGGGGGCAGGCAGTGTTCCTCATATTTAACTATAGGTTGGATCAAATTTTCGGGAACTGTGTTTCCCATAGATTATGTATATATTTGTTTTTTTCATATGTGTTTTTGCGTGGCTTTGTTTCCCACGTTATTGCTATTAGTAACTATACATACTCTGGGCAACTATTGTTAGATGATGTTGTGGGTTCTATCAAGTCATGCCTATGATATATCATTTTTTGGGGGTCAGTTACTTTAATTGTTTCTCCAATCAATGAGTCTCGTCTTTTGAGATTACACATTCCTGTACTAGTCTGGTCTATAGTGGTCTCCATTACAAGATGTCATGCATTAATGGTGTTGTTTACAAAAAGGCTCTTTCAGACATTTGATTTTTGTTATTTTAAAAGAGAATGTGTCATTTTGCATAACTACTGAAGAATATTATGTATGAGTGATTCTCATACTGCTGATATTACAGTAGTTGAATGTATGATGACATGTCAGACAAAGTTTGGTGGACATGTGTTGCATACCATTCAGTTTCTGTCAGTGTGTGTATGTATGTATGTATGTATGTATGTATGTATGTGTGTGTATATATATATATATATATATATATATATCTATCTCTTTACTTGTGGCACTTAGAAAGTTACATAACTTGTTTGGTTTTTGCATGTTAATATGTGCATGAAACATGTGCATATTTGTGTTGACAAAAACCAAGCAAACGATCTACTCTTCAACTGTTTATGATGACCAAATCGAAACTTGCTTAGACATTTCAACTTGTGCGTTATCTCTATCTCTTACTCGACAGAGTTTGGTTTGTCAGCGCAATCTTTTTCCAGTCTCTTTTTTGATAAAGTGTAATGGAATTAAAAATCCAAATAAATACCAGGAAAGTTAAAACTGGTGTGACAAAATGTATTGTGTAGAGTTACAGGCACATGATTGTTGTTGTTGTTGTTAGAACTAATTATTGTCCAAAATCTGTCAAAATGACTGTACTCCGTAATAAACTTAATTTACTGTGACCTTGCAAGTGTCTTCATTGCAAAACTTTGCAAACACAAGATATTGCACAACACTTGAAATGGCTGTAGTGAAGTACTTTATAAATGCAGTGTAGGTTAATAGAAGAGTACACATCAAGTGCATGTATCTTTGTGTAAAAACTTACATTAAAGGAATATTCTGGGTTTAATACAAGTTAAGATCAATCGACAGCATACATGTTATAATGTTGATTATCGCAAAAATGTTTTTCGACTTGTGCCTCCTTTAAAAAACAAAAATGAGGTTACAGGAGGCTTATAATTTTATAAAAGCTGTTACATACATTTTTATGTTAGAACTTGTGTATTATTTGAGCTGTAAAGTTGTTTAAATCGTCATTTTAGGGTTTATGGCATTACCTTGTCATGGCCACAGAGATGTAAAATTTAATATAACTACACAGAAAAGGTAAGCGATTGCATAACACTAAAATCATATTAACATGGATATTGTTTACGTCTTTATCCTATACTTTTGAAACGGTGACTATTTTTATGTTTACGGATTTGCCACATTCACTTCCGATGTAAGTGCCTTACTGTAACCTAGATTATCGCTTTTTTAAGAAAAGGAGGGACAAGTCTAAATTCATTTTGTGGTTTTAACACAAAATCAACATAATGCAGTAAATGCTGTTGATTGAACTTGTATTGAACCCAGAATATTCCTAACTTGGCGGGCTTAATGAGGGAAACTACTGTATCAACAACTCAAGGGCATAGCAGCTGCAGGGGACACGTTCCCCACATTCTTTAAAAAGTGATTTTTTTTTTTCTAAGGGCATTCTGAAAAAAGTTAAAATGCTCCATAAAGGGAGACCAGCTGGCCCTCAGTATCCTCTGTAATGACTTCAGAGAATTGACCCGATTGATATACAGATATAATACTGGTGGATTTTTGGCTATTCAGGGGAAGACAGTTATACTTTGAGTTGGGGGACAAGGCAGAAAAACCTCTGGTTAGATATATAAAACCTGAGTCTTTTTCTACCTCAGTGAAATCTGCTGGTGGTGAAATATTTACCTCGTCCATTGGTATTAATAATGCTTTTAATCTTGATCTTTATAGTTCCGCATCTTCATCTACTGATGAAGATATTAGAAACTTGGAAATCATCCGCCAACACAAGCCCGGAACAGTCTGATTCTTAAAAAGGACAAAGATCCAAGTGAGTGTAAGAGTTGCAGTGCAATTTCCCTAATCCAGCTAGATGTTAAAATGTTGTCAAAAATGTTGGCTGACAGATTAATTAGTTATGACATCTCTTATACATATGGAACCGGTGGGGTTTATTTGGGGCCGTAACTCTTATGATAACATTAGGCGTTTCATTAATGTCATGTGGTCAGTGGTGAATGATCAGACTCCAGTCGATGCCATCTCACTTGATGCCGAAAAGGCATTTGATATGATTGAATGGGATTATCTTTTTAGGATTTTGGAAATGTACGAGTTCAGGAATACTTTTATTGGATGGATTAAGTTACTTTATAGACACCCGGCAGCGGCGGTTCAAACAAATGGATTAATTTCAGATTATTTTATTCTGGATATGGGCACCAGGCAGGTTAGCCCTCTTTCCCCTTATTGTTCTTGCCCTGGAACCATTAGCTGCCATGATAAGAAAGGAGGAGGATTTTCCAGGTGTGGTGGCGGGAGGTGTGGTGCATTAGCTTTTGCTTTATGCAGATGATGTTTTATTATTTGTCTCTGACCCTACTAGATCTATGCCTTAATTATTTTAATTATAGTTCATTTTGACCCTTTAATAGAAAGGTTTTCGAGCGATGTGAGCAGGTGGGCTTCATCACATTTATCTATTACTGGGAAGGTTAATGTTATTAAAATGAACTGTATTACAAAATTCAACTACCTGCAACAATCTCTCCCTATAGATGCCCCCTCTCTTATTTCAAGCAATTTGATGGCATTGCGAAATCTTTCATATGGAATGGTAAACGCCCCAGATTTACACTTCAATAAGTTACATAGGCAGATTGACAAAAGTGGGCTAGGCCTACCCAAGACTTTGTTTTATTATTATGCATTCGGTCTCAGACGTTTGGCTCATTGGTCGCTTCCACCTGAGAGAGCCCCTCCCTGGTTTTGTATTGATCAAGAAGTTCTTGCCCCTATTTCAACACTACAAAGCCTTTTTATCAAACTAACTGGATAAATTAGATACAACCCGTTATCTCGCATTTGCATGCGATATGGACAAAAGTGTCCAGAGTGTTTAATTCAGACATTTATTTAAATGTTGCTTCTAGCATATGGCTGAACCCCAAATGATGTATTAATAAGTCCCATTTCTGCTGGACAGAGTGGATTGAGAGGGAGGTTAAGACACTCATTTGGCACCATCTTCAGGGATTGGCAAAAATGGTCACTGTATCATTAAATGGATCTGAACGAATTTTGGTGAACATAATCAAAATTCTCGAGCCACTTGGATACATTTAAATCCCACAATGCACAAGCACAGAGTAAAAAATTGTATTGTGCATATGCACAATTGTGCAAAAACTAAAGTTGCTGCTGGAAAAGGTATTAGAGAGTCCCGCAGGGGGTACTCACCCTGTGGACTGTGTAGGTCCTAATGGCCCAGTATAGTGATGGGGACACTCTACAGTAAAAAAAAAAAAAAAAAAGGCACCGTCCTTCAGATCAGACGTTAAACGGAGGTCCTGACTCTCTGTGGTCATTAAAAATCCCAGAACACTTCTCGAAAAGAGTAGGGGTGTATCCCCAGTGTACTGGCCAAATTTCCCCCATTGGCCCTTATCAATCATGGCTTCCTAATAATCCCCATCCATTAATTGGCTGTATCACTCCACTCTCTACTCTCCACCAATAGCTGGTGTGTGGTATACTGGTGCAATATGGCTGCCGTTGCATCATCCAGGTGGATGCTGCACACTGGTGGTGTTTGAGGAGAGTCCCCTGTTCACTGTGTAAAGGGCTTTG
Source organism: Moxostoma hubbsi (assembly GCA_032164185.1). NCBI lineage: Eukaryota > Metazoa > Chordata > Actinopteri > Cypriniformes > Catostomidae > Moxostoma > Moxostoma hubbsi. The sequence goes on from JAVLUX010000033.1 coordinate 24,575,185, forward strand.
AGTATAGTTTCAGAAAAGAGATATTTAAATGTAACGTTCATTCATTCATTCATTCATTCATTCATTATTGTAATTGATTAAACAATTTATTCAGCATTATTTACCAGCTTGTGCTCAGTCTGTTATTGTCATGTGTGAAACAGAAGCAAGTGCTCCACAAGGTTTCCTTTATTTTTGCAAAATTATGCAATTATCTTGCAATACTTTAATCTTTAAAAAACTACAAATATTAAAAGTAAACAATACGTATATATTAATATAATACTTGTCATACTTATATATTAATATATACTATAATAAATTTATACTTCAATGTATGTGTTGGGTCTGTTCCAGCCACCTTCTGACAGCTGTGCCCTTCTGACTGCTACACCCCTGCTATAACAAATACTGTCATGATCATGTAAAATGTCATGTTTCACAAATAAAATACCTAAATGACAGGGTAAGTGTATAATAATACAATTTGCTAAATCAAGAAGGCAAAGGGTGTATTGATATCTTTAGGAGGCCCCATAATGACTGTGTGTGTGTGTGTGTGTGTGTGTGTGTGTGTGTGTGTGTGTGTTTACAGTAAAACAAAGCGCTGTCGCTTTAAGAAATAGATCAGTCCTACACTGAGGCTGAAGCTGGATTACGTCCGCTCAACAGATAATTCTCTTTCTTTAAAATTACTATTTAACATCGAAGTGACTCGCTTTAGATCATTGTATGCTTTCAAATAGATTTGACTCAAAACTACATGAGTGTGAGATCGGACCACGGCACTAGATGGTCGGAATCAATGCAGGTAGCCTCCGCGTTGCGCTATCCATCCTAAAGACAGCATGACTGCATCACTACACACTCTGAAATGACTATGGATAAGGTAGGCCTTTGATGCTTATTTGCTTGTACTTAACCGTGTATATGTAGCGTTCGCTTGCTTGTACATCATGTCCCACTCTCTGTATATTAAATATAGAGTAGTAGACAGTGGTCGTTACTCAAAACCTAGTAAGTTGCCTACCTAGACAGTATTTGTTGGAAGAAGGTGACTCGGAACGCGCTTCTGCTGTCTACATAGTCTGCTCACTACGTTTTGAAACACAACATGTTGGTATATTTTTCCCCTAATTAATCGCTCTTAAATTCATATTTTGGTCGATCAAAGCGAAATATTTCAAAGTCACATCATATGCTGACGAAAGGTGTTATGTCATGGTCATATATTACTAAAAAAATCAAAAGAGAAAAATACGGAACCTATTTTAGGGCCTTTACGATTTATTTATTTTGTATTTGGGAATAAATATGACAAGGACATTTTCTTGACAGATTTCGTTACCACTAGAGGTGCTCTACATAGTTTTTTTTTTATAACAGACAAGGGGTATTTTAGGCACAGTCAACAGTATGCAACAAACATTGACCTCTTAAACATTAGAGGATACTATTAAATGATGTTTACATGACCAATGCTCTGCCCACTCTCATGCATTCATGTGTGCAAAACGCTGCTGTAGTATCAAATCTGTCATGACACACTGAAACCATGTTATAAAACACACCCCCACCCCCACTGTGACATATCTCTATTAATGTCTATCTGTTTGCAATGTGTTTATTAGACAGAAGCGGCCTTGTTTTGCCTCATTTGTGCCTGTCATGGAGCCATCAAACCCTGAATGCTGGCGGACCATCCCTGAAAATTTGATTTCAGTGGACATTTTCTGTAGACCTCAGGATTGACCCAAAGCTCGGTAAAAACCTCTTCTGGGTATCATCACAACCTTTTACTACACAACTACTCAATAAGACCTTGAAGTAGTTCAGAAAATGCCTAGCTGGGTGGAATAATCAAGACTATATTATGTTCTCTATACATTAGATGCCCTGAATTAAAGACTACCTGAAAATTTTAAGGCAGATTCTATTTGCGCCCTGATGCAAATAAAGGTAGATGCTATTTACACCCTAGTACAAATAGTGACAAATATAATTTGCACCCCAACCTTGGTACAAATAATTGTAGATGCTATTCGAATCCTTAATACTAACATACAGTATAGTAGCATCACTGAAGTGTTTTTATTGAGTCCCACAGACACATTACACCAACCCCTACCTCTAAACCTAACCCTAACCTTCCCTTACATAGTTATACTACACTACCCATTGTATCACACTGGCATTTTGTAGTAAAATCACAGTAACCATAAAATTAAACATGGTTAAAATATTAAAACCATATTATTCTACTAACACCATTGTTAATTGCATCGAATATATGGTTTCCGCCAAAAAACTCTATGGTAAAACTACCTTTATATTAATTTTTATGCATTATTATAAGTAATAATAAAGGAGACTGGGAAAAAGAGTGTTTGACAAACGTAGAATCGAAGCCTGGTCAAAAGGCATGCACTCGCTGGCCTTACACCCCATGCCACTGAAGGGACTCCTACAACACAATTTGTCTTCAATTTATATGTTTCCAATAGACTATTTGGGTGCAAAAAGCAGCGCTGTGTGACAGGTGCTATTTACACCTGGGGACAAATAGTCACTCCGATTTTTTTTAAATGGGCAATGAAAGACTAAATATTATTTCACTCAGATTTCTATATTTGCTATGTTTATTACCTTTACTGTAATAGAAAACACCACAAAGCAGTTGTTTATTATGTTTTAGGCTAAATCATTTGTCTGTTTAATCTTATATTATTAATATTAGTCTTGTTTCATATCCTGCCTATAGAGATTTTTAAGGGTGTACTCATACTAGGCAATCTGCACCATGCCCCAGCACGTTTGACCCCCAAAGTCCAGTTCGTTTTACTAGTGTAATTGCTCCTTACCATGCCCGTGTATGAAATGCTGAACCGTGTCTTGGCCCGCTTGAAGAGGTGGGTTCGGGCGCGGTTCAGTTGACTCAGGCACGGCACGCATCTAGTGTGATCGCTAACCATGACTGAGCTTGGAACTTGAAACATGACATCAATGATGCGACTGGGCAAAGGGATCACTTTGGTCTATGGCATAGGTGCCGTGTTTACTGGAAATTTGGGCAGATGAGAGTATACAAGAACAACTGGATACAACACACAAGAACTATGAGATATTTCTATCTTCATGCTCATGAATACCAAAGAACCATTGAGCAATGATGTGACAAGCTGAAAAAACTGCGGGTTTAGTATCTGAAGGTACGGAATGCACTTCGTAAATCTGGCAGCTCGTTGGACGAAAAGGATAAATTCCAGTGGTACAATGCTGTCGACAATTAGGCATGGGAGAGGGCCATGTGTCACCACGCCCCAAATGACTCAAAATAAGCCGCAAAGTAAGTAATGTTACAATGATGGACTCCTTTTCTTCCTGTTTTCTTCAAAACAAAAAGTTGTATCATAATGACGTAAGCGTGCTCAGGCCCAGAACATTAAGTGCAATATGATTGCAGGCAAGCGGGGGAGTGGGGAAGGGGGACAGTCGTGCTTGAGCATGGTACAATGCAACCGGGACTAGTGTGAGTATGTCCTAAGTTTCAAAGTGTGCATATTTTCACCCACCCTGCTTCCTACGGCTGTGTCCTATTTTAGCAGTCCCGATGCCAGGCTGTGCTCAAAGAGATGCCATGTGCCATTCTGTCTGCTCCCCTTAGTTATGCTCTAGTTGCCACGTTATACTGCATCATTGTCATGGTTACGCTATGCTGCCATATCAAACTCAAATTTCAGTGTTTAGAGAATGTCTGTGGACAAAAAAATTGTATCCAGGGTGTCCATAAAACTTATATAAGCACATTCTCTACACCACTTTTTTCCTCTCTCTCCTTCAGTCTAGCTCTTAATCACTTGGGAGACTGCATAATTCACCAGAAAGTAATGGGTCAGCATGTGCTTATTTAGAGCTTTTTGTGTGTATGTGATTCTATTTCTTCAATAGAATCAATTAAATTTAATACACTATATATATTGGCAGCCAAAAGTATGGAATAATGTACAGATTTTGCTCTTATGGAAAGAAATTGGTACTTTTATTCACCAAAGTGGCATTCAACTGATCACAATGTATAGTCAAGACATTAATAATGTGAAAAATTACTCTTACAATTTGAAAAAATATTTCAGAATATTCAGAACTACTTCAAAGAGTTCTCATAAAAACATCCTCCATGTGCAGCAATGACAGCTTTGCAGATCCTTGTCAATCTAGCTGTCAGTTTGTCAAGATACTCCGGTGATATTTCACCCCACACTTCCTGTAGAACTTGACATTGACGTGTCTGTCTTGTTGGGCACTTCTCACGCACCTTACAGTCTAGCTGATCCCACAAAAGTTCAATGGGGTTAAGATCCATAACACTCTTTTCCAATTATCTGTTGTCCAATGTCTGTGTTTCTTGTCTCACTCTAACCTTTTCTTTTTGTTTTTCTGTTTCAAAAGTCTCTTTTTCTTTGCAATTCTTCCCATAAGGCCTGCACCCCTGAGTCTTCTCTTTACTGTTGTACATGAAACTGGTGTTGCGTGGGTAGAATTCAATGAAGCTGTCAGCTGAGGACATGTGAGGCATCTATTTCTCAAACTAGAGACTCTGATGTACTTATCCTCTTGTTTAGTTGTACATCTGGCCTTCCACATCTCTTTCTGTCATTGTTAGAGCCAGTTATCCTTTGTCTTTGAAGACTGTAGTGTACAACTTTGTAAGAAATCTTCAGTTTGTTGGAAATTTCAAGCATTTCATAGCTTTCATTCCTCAAACCAATGATTGACTGACGAGTTTCTAGAGAAAGCAGTTTCTTTTTTGCCATTTTTGACCTAATATTGACCTTAAGACATGCCAGTCTATTGTGTACTGTGGCACCTCAAAAGCAAAGACAATGTTAAGCTTCATTTAATGAACCAAATAGCTTTCAACTGTGTTTGATATAATGGCAAGTGATTTTCTAGTAGCAAATGAGCAATTTAGCCTGATTACTCGAGGATAAGGTGTTGTAGTGATGGCTGCTGGAAATGGGGCCTGTCTAGATTTGATAAAAATGACTTTTTTCAATTTGTGATGGTGCTGTTTTTTACATCAGTATTGTCCTGATTGTACTTTGTGATCAGTTGAATGCCACTTTGGTGAATTAAAGTACCAATTTCCTTCTGAAACAGCAAAATCTGTACATAATTCCAAACTTTTGGCTGCCACTGTATATATATTGTTGCCCATACATTATGGATACCTGAGGGATATCTATCTATCTATCTGTCTGTCCGTCCACAGTTGGATGTTGAGCGTTTAGTGCAGATTCAGTTTCATACACATAGTAACACAGAATTCCAGGTAGATCTTGAATGAGAGAGTGTTTTGAGGACTGCAGCACTCATACTGCAGCTCGCAGTGACTCAGCAAGAGAAGCAAATCTCTGCTTCTGGAAGAGACAATAATAACAGATGGAAATGTCTTTTGATGAGCTATTAGCAAGCTATTCCCTTTTTTTATTCACCAGACTGAAGACTTAAGGAGATGAAGACAGTGGATGTATGTAGACATAGGACAGGACTGCGTTTAACTGGATTTAAGGCACAGTCTGTTTACAGATTCATTCATTCAAAAGGATGGAAATAATCTTTCCCACTAATTCTCCGACAGCTGGGCAGAGATTTTGCAAGTTATACAGTTTCACATGAGACTGCTACTTTTGTGTGGCCAGGAATTAAATTACACACTTTATGCTCTCAGTAACTTTAGCTTATAAAAGAGAATTGTATGTAGCTGCTGATGGGAGAAGACCCAAACCAAAATATTAGAGGAGAAATTTGACAGTTTACTGTGAAAACAGGACACACCCCGTGGGAGTGAGGTTCACTCATATACACACACTCACTGAAAGCACTGTTTTTCATGTAGAAATGGCGGGCGTCTCAGACTACCAGCGGCAATATAATGTGAAAGACGAGGTAAAAGGCAAGGTTTACTGTTTTTCTCTAGAGCTTTGGATTGCTTTTTACAGCTGTGTATTAAGTTTTATGTGTGTGCAGACTGACGGAGGAGAGATGCAGTCTGATGAGGGTACGGAGTGGCTTGTGGAGCTGCTGACTGACGTTCAGCTCCAGCAGTACTTCCTGCGTATCCGTGACGACCTCAATGTCACACGCCTCTCACACTTCGACTACGTTAAAAATGAAGACCTTGAAAAGATCGGCATGGGCTGTCCTGGTGGGTGCTGTTGTGTGTGATTTGTTTGAGAGGAGTTTAAGTGTTGTTTTAGGGTTGCGTTTGGGGATTTGCAAGAGTGATTTAATAGAATTGTCAAAGGTGAGTCACCCTGACATAGACAGTTCTTCCACTTGCTCAACATATTCACAGAATAAGATGGAAAATTCTTAGAAATAACTCACCAGAGAGATTTCTCAATGTGTTTTGCATTTACATTAATTTGTTAGGCAGATCTTCTGATGATCTCATCTCTTTTGGATTTTGCAGGTCAAAGGCGGCTGTGGGAGGCAGTGAAAAGGAGAAGGGCCATGTGTAAACGCAAGTCATGGATGAGCAAGGTATGATGTGGATTCTGCAGGTCTTTAAAGGAATATTCCGGGTTCAAAACAAGTTAAGCTCAGTCGACAGCATTTATGGCGTAATGTTAATTATCACAAAAAATAATTTTGACTCTTCCCTCCTTTTCTTTAAAAAAAGCACAAATTTAAGTAACAGTGAGGCACTTACAATGGAAGGGAATGGGGCCAATTTAATTTTATGAAAGCACTTACAATAATTCTTCTTTTAAAACAAATTTATTATTTGAGCCCTTAAGTTGTTTAAAATTGTAATTCACTTCCATTTTAAGTGCTTCATTGTAACCCGGTCTCAGGCAGATGGGATAGACTCCAGCACTTCCCGCGACCCTACATAGGACAAGCAGCTATAGAAGATGGATGGATGGAACATTATGCCACAAATGCTGTCGATTGAGCTCAACTTGTGTTCAACCCGGAATATTCCTTTAAGGATAACTCTGGCTAGAGCACAAGTTTATTGCTTGTTGCTTGTTAACACCTCACGAAAATGTGATGAATTGTTCTGTTATGTTTCAAATAAGTATTTCAATGTTTGTTGGCATTAAGCAAGAGAATAAAGGCCCCAATATACTTGTGGAGAAGTTTTTCTTTGTACAGGGTTAAAAAGAAATTCTAAACAGCCGAGCAACAGGATACTTTATGCAAATATACAGACACTGTCCATACCGCTGTGGCAGGCATTTAGAAATACATTTAAAAATGAAGATGCTCAAGACTACATGTAAAACCTAAACTAATGTGACATTACAATGTGTTATCAATGACTTCATGCCTCATTCTATGAGTAAAATTCACATTAGATCAGTAAAAAGAAGCTGTTTTAACCAGTTGATGATGAATCAAAGTCATTTATATGCAGTAGATACTATTTTATTTGTCTTGTTTACATTCTGAATTCATGGAGCTATTGAGCTAAAACGCTCTACATGGCCAAAATATGCACCGATTACTCTATGCTATTGTAATTTATGATGGCACTAATACAACTGATGAGTGCATAAAAGAGTGTTAATGGGCAAAACAGACAAAAGAATGATGATTGGCATATCTTACTCTGGGCAGATGTGTGAACGGCTTTTGTTGTGGATGGCACATGAGTAAATGATATGGTCTTGGATAATGTCTCTGCGTGAACGAGCGTACAGATGTTGGAAAATTTGCACCAGCTCGCTAATAACTCTGCAACTCTGTATTCATGTTGACTGATCAACAGAATTGGCTGTCTGCCTCAAAGTAGGTGGAGCTTCAGGTCACACCTACCAATGACGTGGACTAATGGCAGTAAGGTGTTAACAGCCAGTAAGAATATTTCCTAAAAATTTCACCTGGCGAGCTGTTACAAACTACCGAAACAAACACAAAAACACCTACTTTTTGGACAGATTTTGTCCTAAATTACGTCACAGCCATTCATTCTTTGATTTCGTATGAAGTATATGCCTTAAAGCTATACAATTAATGTGGTTTGCATAGCTTAGATTATTTGTTGAGAAATGTTTGAGTGCATTTTGAAATCTCTTGATTTTTGATTGCAGACTTGAGATATCTTCTGAAACTCTAGATGAGATGTGGGAAATTACTGGGGTCTTTTTCTCTGGAGAAAAATCTTAAGATTAGAATTTAGCAAATGTTATTTAATCATATTGCTGTCTAAGAGAAACAACTGAGATATTAAAGAGATCTCATCATTTTTTATTTTGTTAAAATTGTAATATTAATAACATTCATTTAATTTTGACTGTTTTGAAGATTAATACTTACTGTCTGTTTTTCAATAATGGCATGTATGCATTCAGTGAATCACAGATATCTGTCATGTATATGAATGACATAATGTGTGATTAGCTATTGCATATTTAAGGCAGAGGCAGGTAAAATCACTCTCAGCTGTAGTCGTTGTGCTTGGGCCAGCAGGTGTTTACTGGGAAGCGGCCTGACTCAGATTCCCAAACCCCAATGGTGTTCCGCAGTTCATCCCCCTCGTCAACTCAGCCTGACGGCCAGCCAGCGGATCTCACTTGCCTTATCAGCGACAGAGACCTCACCCTGTTCGAGAAACTGGGAGACGGCTCCTTTGGAGTGGTGAAACGTGGAGAATGGCATGCTCCCTCAGAAAGAGTGGTGAGGAGTTAATAAAAATTGACCAGTAATGATGATGACTATCGATACACAAAATATTATAACAGATTTTTTTTTCTTCCTTTGCTGTAGCTGAATGTGGCCGTGAAGTGCCTGAAGACAGATCTGCTGGAGCAGGGTGTAGGTCTGGATGACTTCATAAGAGAAGTAAACGCCATGCACTCTCTGGACCATCAGAATCTCATTCGTCTGTATGGTGTGGTCCTCACACACCCCATGAAGATGGTGAGGATGGAGAATTAACGTAATAAAAATGGCACTCTGTGGCTGCAACAAACATCTTTCTAACATAAGTATGTTCTCATTTACCTCTATGGAGGCTGAAGTAATCTGAACCAAATTAAATGGAAGAAATCCCTAATATTTGTTTTCCCACAAGAAAATCTATAAGGACTTATGAGGGGCGTTCACACAAACAGTGAATAAAAATAACTTTCCAGCTAGTTACTAGTTAGCATTCCTATTCAACTGTGATATCCAACTGTATCAGGAGGTGGATCACATGAGCTCCATTGTCTGAACTCCCATTGCATTGCATTGCATCACTGCTCAGTTGCATAAAGTGGAGCTCTGCTCAACATTGTTGCATGTCGCACAATTAGCCTAAAATCGGCAACTCTCATTGAAATTGATGACTTTCGGTCACTTTGTCAGTGTGAACTCCATGTTTAAAGGCTGGTACAGCACTTTGTACTCGGTTTGTTTTTCTTTATTTGTGTTTTAGGTGACAGAGCTTGCCCCATTGGGTGCTCTGTTGGATCGCCTGAGGAAGCGGCAGGGCCATATACTGATATCAGTGCTGTGCCACTATGCAGTTCAGATAGCCTGTGGTATGGTGTACCTCGAGTCTCGACGATTCATCCACAGGGACCTAGCGGCACGCAACATCCTTTTAGCCTCAAATGATCTTGTAAAGATCGGCGACTTCGGCCTTATGAGGGCCCTGCCTAAGAACGATGATCATTACGTAATGCAGGAGCACCACAAAGTCCCTTTCGCCTGGTGAGGAACTGGATTTTTCTTTCTCCTCATTGCTTCTTTCTCTCCACCAGGTCATGTTGATGTGCTCTGTGTTTTCCAGGTGCGCTCCAGAGAGCTTGAAGACCCGTACCTTCTCTCATGCCAGTGATACTTGGATGTTTGGAGTAACATTGTGGGAAATGTTCACTCATGGACAGGAACCATGGGTTGGGCTCAATGGTAGCCAGGTATACTCACACACACACACACCTAACCTTAATACTTTATTTAGCTACACAAGGAAACTGGCATGACATTTTTATGTGTGTGTCCTTCTATGTAGATTCTCCACAAGATTGATAGGGAGGGAGAGAGGCTTATCAAACCAGAGGACTGTCCTCAGGACATTTATAATGTCATGCTGCAGTGCTGGTCACCCAAACCCGAGGACAGACCAACATTTGTGTCCCTCAGGGACTTTCTAGTGGAGGTAAGATCGCAGAAGACAATAGTAGAGGGCTATTTGTGTATATTTGGCCTAAAGTAGTAATGCACATACACCAGAAAGTCACTATAATTACAGGTTGTTTTAATTAATGAGGGTGTTTTTAATTTGCATGTAGACATTGCCCACGGACATGAGGGCACTGCAGGACTTTGACGAGCCAGACAAACTTAAAATTCAAACCAACGACATCATCACCATCATCGAGGGCAGGTGAGAATTTATTCTGCATTTATTTCATCAACCACCCAGAACACCCTAGCAACTTCATAGCATTTCCCTGACAACAACCCATAACACCGTAGCAACTTCATAGCAATGCCCTGACAACCACCCAGAACACCCTAGCAACTTCATAGCATTTCCCTGACAACAACCCATAACACCTTAGCAACTTCATAGCAATGCCCTGACAACCACCCAGAACACCCTAGCAACTTCATAGCATTTCCCTGACAACAACCCATAACACATTAGCAACTTCATAGCAATGCCCTGACAACCACCCAGAACACCCTAGCAACTTCCTAGCAATGCCCTGACAACCACCCATAACACCTTAGCAACTTCATAGCAATGCCCTGACAACCACCCAGAACACCCTAACGTCATGGTGGCGAGTTTTGCATGGGTAAGCACCACTTAAAATTTCTTCAGAAAAACATGTAGTTAAATTAATTATGTTATTTTATGTATAATTATTCAGATTCTTTGAGTCTGGTCATATTTAATCCTATTCTCTGTGCTGCAGAGCTGAGAACTACTGGTGGAGGGGTCAGAACAGACAGACTCTGAAGGTGGGACAATTCCCCAGGAATGTGGTGACCTCTGTAGCTGGCTTGTCTGCTCACGACATCAGCCGACCCCTCAAACACAGTTTCATCCACACAGGCCACGGGGACACAGACCCACACCGTAGCTGGGGTGCCCCTGATAAGATCGATGAGTAAGATTCTGTGACTGTGCATGACTGGTCTCTTGTTAGCAGAAAGATGGATTTTTTTTAATAGATCACAATAAGATGGCTTGTGTTCACCACTAGAGAGCAGCAAAATATTATTCTAAGTGAATTTATTTTGGGAAAAAAATGTGGAGGAGGTCTAACTTATTTACACCAGCCCATGTGTTCTGTGTTTAGTCTGTATCTCGGCAATCCCATGGATCCCCCAGATGTTCTTGGGCTGGACTCGACTGCAGCCAAGCCTACTAAATTACCAAACCGGGTGAAAAGTAAGTGACTACTTGATCATGTTGACTTGGACTCCTTTTATATTAAAATGTATTAGTATTAATACAGCGTCGTGTAAAAACCTCATTCGGAATATCCAATGTAACAGAATATTAATATAAATCTCAGCATGTCCATACAAATGTAATTTTGAGTACTACAAGAGACATTCAGGTGTGAACATTTTTTTTGACGTGGAAGTTGAATGGGGCCAATGTTTGGAGGTTTTAAAGGCAGAAATGTGAAGCGTGTAATTTTATAAAAGCACTAAAATAAATTCTTCTGTTAAAACTCATGTATTATTTGAGCTGTAAATATGTTTAAATTCAAATTTTTACAGTCGTTTTAGGGTTTGTTAACATTACATCATCATGGCAACGAAGTTGTCAAATTGGCTCTAACTTTAAACAGAAATGGTTAGTAAGTGAAAACTAAACTAAAATCATGTTAACTCGCGTATTTTTCCACGTTCTGTGGCTATACTTTTGAAACCATGAGTATTTTAATTTAATGCCCCATTCACTTGCATTGTAAGTGCCTCACTGTAACCCAGATTATTGCATAAGAAAATGAGGGGAAAGTCTAAATTTATTTTTGTGTTAATCAATATTATGCCACAACTGCTGTCGATTGAGCTTAACTTGTTTTGAACCTGGAATGTTCCTTTAAGGACATATTTGAGAATAAATGTATTTATCAAATTACTATGCAAAAATACTATAAATTGTTGGAAATAAATGGCAAATGTGAGCATCTCCAGTATTTAGACGAGAGAATAGCAGGAAAAGAATGTGCATGTCTTAAGCCGCCTTTTCACTGTCTCCGACATTCGCGTACGACTGTCGTATTTTTCCCCCTAGTGGCAGTTATGATGAACTGTCATGTTGCTCACAATGGATTTTATCATTAAGGGAGAAGCTAACAAAGGTTTACCTCAGAACGACATTACTGTGTGTGAATTTTTTTGAGCAGATGAATGAACTGAATCAAATTCATGATGATTATTCTCAATAGTATTATTTATCATTATTGCTGGTTTAACAGTTAATATTTTGATAATCAACAGCAACAACAACCATAATTCAGCTAATAGGAAGCATTAATTCATAGATGTGATTTTAAATTTGTAGGCTTTGCGTGTGCAGAAATAAATGCCATATGTACACATTAAATCACATTTTTTTTGCAATGTAAACAATAATTTCTGACTTCTACGTTCATAATTGTCCAAAATACAGAAGCAGCAGGCGTTTAGTATAAATTTTAGGTCAAAATCCATCGATATTTCTCACTTTGCACTGATAGTTTTTCATGAATACATTACTTCCGGTCGGGAGGTTGCATTCGGTTTAGTAGTACGAGTTGAAATATTTAAACGCAGCCAAAGCTCAAATCGGATTCGATAATATTGCATGCGGAGAAGGTCGGAACCCACGCAGCACCCGTACAACTTTCCATTGGAAATAAATGACTTCAGTCTATCGGCTGTCGTTTGTTGGAATCAGTGAAATGGCAGCTTTAAATATTCGTAATGTGTTGGTCACCATGTGCAGCATAAATTAATCTTACAAAAGCATGTTATCCTCTTTTTTTGGGAATAAAGGCTTAGCCAGAATGTAGACCTTAATCTGAAACTTTTGTGCATCTAAAGATTGTCTTTGTCATGCTCTCTTTTTAATTCATCACATATTCTCTCTTTTGCTTTCTGTTTGTCTCTGTTTGTTTCTGATCTTTGCTGTTTTAACTGTTGTGTCAGAACAACCTCCTCCTAGGCCTCCTAAGCCAGCAGTTCTTATTAAGAGTAAGCACATTTTCTTTTCTTCTAAGTGTCACTGCATACACTGGAAACATTTTTCCTATGTCTTGCCAATTTGACCTGATTCGTTTTTATTTTTGTTTCCAGAACCATTCTACGACTCTGTGCTTGATGATGATGATGATCTGATAGTCACAGGTGTGAAGAAGCTCTCTCTTAAAACACCTACCTACCTGAGTTTGCGCCTCCGCCCTTGGGAAAGCACCAGCCCGAGCGACCACCTTAGCGAAGTCTCCCTCATTGATTTTGGAGACGACAGTTTCAGCTCTCCCTCACCATCCCCCATTACAGAGACACCCAACCCCAGCATGCCGAAACTGCCTTTGTCCTCTGCTGCATCCCTCTTGGACATGGTGCCACCGCAGAGCCCCAACCGTGCTCTGCCCAACCCCATGCACCCCACACCAGTGCTGGATTGGGACATGCGGCCCCTGCCTCCACTCCCAGCATACGACGAGGTGGCTATTGAGTGTGTGGAGCAGGAGGACATAGAGGTGAGCTCCATAAATGCATCTGTGGTGCAGGAAGACACTGCATCTAAACAAGAACAGATATCAGAAGAACAAACCAAAACCGATGGTAATCACAGCATGGAGGACAACCTCTTTTTACCATTCAAACACACTGAGGTGAGCCATTCGTTTTCACAATCTGCAGACATCTTCAAGGAGCTACAGAGGGAAGTGATGGTGAAGCTTCAGGTCCCTCCAGCGGGACGTTCTCTCCCCACTTCCCCTACTCCTTCAGCCCTTACCCCACACCGCCAGATCATCCTGCCCTCTTCTTACGAGGACAAGCCTCAGATACCCCCCAGAATACCCATTCCGCCCATGCGGCCCTCAAGGCGTGCAGGAATATACGGCAGCACACTGTCTGTCTCCCTTGGAGACCATGAAGATGTGAGCCGTTGTCCACCTCAGATACCCCCAAGGGATCACGCGCTATCTCAACCCTGCTCCAGGGCCCTGAGCCCCATGGTACCACAGGGAGGCTCCCCTCAACAAAGATCTAGTCTCTGCTGCGTCGGGTCATTGGGCTCCTGTCTCTCGCCATCAGCATATTCTTCTGCGGCATCCAACTTCTCCACCACCTCCTCCACATCCACGTCCACCACCCCCAGTTTGACCAGTTGTTCTCAGTATGGCACTACTGAAGTGGGGCAAACCCGAGCCAAGAGCCCCTGCATCTTGCCTATCGTGTGTGGTGGTGTGAAGGACAGCAGTACTCATTATTACCTGCTACCAGAGAAACCAGCATACCTAGACAGGTATGACAGGTTCTTGAAGGACCAGGAAGGAAATAATGAGAAAAGAACTACAAATATGGCCACTGTGAGGCCCATGGTTCAACAGCAAGTCAACAAGTCCAGTGTTTCCCCCGGGCACACCAGTAATAGTGGGAGCAGTCTAGCTTGGCCGAACAGCACCTCGCTGGCTGGGACAACTGTGCAATCCAGTGCCTACAACCGAACCACTATGCAACAAGTGAGTTTACAGCAACATGTCAGAAGATGACATGTTAACATAACTTTTGGCTGCTCTATGATGTCATGGTATTCTGAGATGGCTGATAGGTTGTAGTCTGTCTCTGTAGGTGCAGGAGGCTGTACATGGAGTGACTGTAGATGAGTGTCAAACAGCCCTTCAGAATCATAGCTGGAATGTTCAGGAGGCTGTAAAATACCTGAAGGTACTAGAGTCTCTGTGTTTTATTTGAGTTTGTCACAAGAGGCATAAACATAATTGCTGATATCAATTTTCAATATATATTTAACACATTTTAAACATTACATGTTTTACACACTATTTACTAATTTTGAAAACAGAAAATGTTTATTATCTGTTCAGAATTCTGTTTTTTGAACTGGCATCAGGGAAAACTTCCAATTCTGTTAATTGGCCGGTCGTGCAGGATTAATCCAAAAATTGCCAAAATCACACCATTAATAATTATTAATAAAAGCATTATTTGCCAAATATGGTTGCAAGTTCCATCATTAACAACACAATTTAATGATTTGGTGTTTCCCGAAATTGTAGTTCCAATGAACATTCTCAAACAGCATTGCAAAGTTGTGTGGTTGGAACTACAGCTGTTTGCTTGTGGTATATAATTTAAAAGATTACTCCACCCCCTGCGTTATGTCATAAACGACAGCTCTATGTTGTTGAACTAACGTAGTTCAAACGATAGATTTAGGACATAGTTACCACGGTTTCGAAAAACAGCCATGACTAGCTAATTATTTTTTCCAACGATGCAACATAGTATGGTGGTTAAGCAGTGAGTTACATTGTTGTGTGGGAAATGCATCCCAGGATCATAAATCAGGTGATCACTATTGATGAATGTTTCCTGGTGTAGGTGGAGCAGTTGTTCCGACTGGGTCTCAAGGCTCGGCCTGAATGTGTTGAAGTTCTAGAGAGATGTGGCTGGAATCTGGAGCAGGCCAGTACTCAAATGCTGGACTCCTGTGGTCCATCTAGACATAGGTAAAATGAAATAATTGAATATATAATAATTTACATTCCTTGCAGACCAACTGCAGATCACACTGATATCTCTCTGTTAGGTTCTAACAGCAGGAGGAGACAACAGATCTGTTCTCCATTCCACTGCATCCAATGAGAATAAATTCTTGACTGCAACCCACTGACTCTGGACCAGTCATAGATAGTTGCAGGTCATTTGAATTTTCATTGCTTTACCGTTTATAATCAATGCAAGACAAATCATGCAAAACTCACCTACTTGAATTACTGTAGTGCAATGTAAACACAGATAAGAAAAGTGTTTTCTGAACAGATTTTGTTTTACCTTTTGTCCTACTTATTATTTATTAATTTATTATTTAGCTAAATGTCTGTTTTATTGACTGCATTTAATATAGAATGACTTTACACTACAGCCTAGTTTGGCTTTACATTCAGTCTGTGAAATGTTTCATAATATTTTATTCAGGGGCATTGAAATTATCTGAAGTGTCGTGGGGGTACAATATAAAACTTGTCAGATTTGCTCATGAATATTCATATTGTGATATGGTGTGATATTATGTTCTCCCAGTATTCCTAACTGCTTTGCAGAAAGGCAGACATTGGTAACTAGGTACTTGTCATAGTAGGATATGCCAAATGGTGCATGCCAAAGTTTAATACTTTTAAGAGGTTTGTTCAAATACATAACCCTATCGTGAGCAATTGGAAGGGAGGGGAAGAGGGTCTAAGAAACTCTTAAAGTGGGGGTAAATGCCCCTCAAATGTTGTAATGGTTGCTATGCCCCTGATTTTAGGTAGACTTTGCAGGGTATACTGTACTGGTGCAAGAACATTTTAAATTGATGTACTGTAAAGACCCTAATTCTCCAATCATCCTATTAACTCTCATTCGTGAAGTTGCATGCAGCTCACAGACTTTGTTGTCGCTACTTTAAGCTGTTGCTGGATTTGAAATATTCTTAGTGGTGTATAAATACATTTTTAATGTGCCATCATGAATGAAGCTGATACACTTTCACACTTACAGTATTTATTATTTCATTCATTTCTTTGTTAGTTTTGTTGGTCTTCATTCTCACGTGTTTGACCACTAAAGACATTAGTCATATTAGGTACTTCCCTTCGTTTCCACAGTTGCTGCTTAGGCTGCTATTTTGAATGAATAACATGCTTTTTATCTAATAAGTGAACACTAGGTTCTACTCTGAACTCCATTGCGCGCATTGCTGTTTTGCTCAGGTTCATATCACAGAAATGGTCATTAGTCTCTTGTGTGAAAAGTAGATAGTTTGTTACAAGTGTTTGCTACATGAATGGAACTGAATTACAGATTTTTGTGTGCTTTAGTCTTCTATAAGGACATAGTTTGCTACTCTTTGTCAATTATAGTTGTCTAATATACTGTACGTCACACATGTTGAATCAATCATACAGAGACGTCTGGCTCAACACATTAAAGCTTGTGTGCTTTGTCATTTTGACCTGCTTTTCTTTTCAGATGCTCAGTATTATAGTTAGGATTATCTGCACTGGATTTGAGTATGAATATGCAATTTTTTGTTGCAATACTGTTTTTTATTTATATGTGTCATTGCTCACCTAATTTTGGTTGCATACCACTTTTTCTGAAGTGGTTGGCTGAATGCTGGGCCTATTGTAAAAGCTTTATAAATGTGTCTTGTAAAATTATGTATCTGTATTTTTGTAATTAATTAAATCTTTAAAACTTGTGGAGATTTCATTATTTTAGAATATGCTATATTTACTTTTCTCAGACTACAAAAGTTTGATTCTTTATTTAGCACAACTGGGATGACCTGTAACAATACTTGTCTCTGGGAGTTTATTTTCAAGGACATTTTTTACTTGTCTTAGTGCATACATTTCCTACCATGTATAAATGTCATAATAAGATAAAACGACTTAAAATGTAATAGTTTTATACAAATTAATCAGATTATGGATATAAATGATGAGTCGGACCAATTATGGCTGTTACTTATTAAATCAACATTAAATACAAAGTATCTGTAAAGTAAAACAACATTAACTGCTAGCTTGGATACGTTAGTAGTCCAGAGGCAGAGCTGCACTATGGAACCCACTGAGCCTAGAAATTAAGATGCTTAAGCGGCTCATTGAGCCCAAAGAAAGAGCTGCGTTGTGGGGCCCATTTAGCCAGCTGTGAAGCTTCAAGACAAGGCCCACTAATCTTGTTGTAAAGGAATTGTTAGAATGCTTTCTTAAAATTGGGTGTTTTTTTTTTTGTTAATTATTAGGATTTGTTTTTAATCATGTTAGCTACACACCAAAAATATATCATAAATGAATCTGACAGCTACAGGTCAGTTCACCCATACTTTTGTATGCCTGCAATATTTTGAAATAAATAAATAAATGCAGCAGGGAAACATTGTGTGTCAGTGTGATACAAAAGAATGAATGGTGACATTTATTTAAAAGTTACTGCATCATTTCACTATCATAATAATATTCCTATGTCATATTACCTATTTACTAGCATTAAACTAATGTAGCTTGTTAAATAGTTAACGCTTTTAAGACACATCTTCTTATTATCTAGAATGAGAATGAGGAAAATGTGCCATTTTACTACAATATATGTGGTAATAAAGCAGTAATTGTTAGGAAATTAATGTTTAATAAAAGCCCCAGTATGAAACTGCTTTACCATTACAACCGTTTCTTCCAACAGTTCCTCTCATGTGATTGTCATAAAGTTTTATTAAGAAAATAAATAGAACCAAAAACACTGTTCTAAACTGAGATACAGCACAAACCATTACTGACACATACAATTTTATAAACTATATTCTATATTAATTAGTTAAAGCTGTGATATCTAAAAATCATTTGTAAATATTTTAATTATGGAATTAGAGTTGCCTGTCCTCTTCAGTTTATGAATTCCCAAAATTATTTTCTCTCTCTCTCTCTCTCTCTCTCTCTCTCCCTCTTTTTTTTTTTTTTTGTTGAGTAAAAACAATACATATATTCTTGTCATTTAAACTTTCTGAGGTCATGCTTAGTGATGGCATTCATGGATTTCATCTCAATCCCTAAATAATGAGTTTTCTTATTTATTAGTCAAATCAATACTCAGTCAATACTGAGAATGTCGTGGTGGGCTTGATTGCAGATGTTTAAGCTTTGTCTCTTGGGCTTTGCTCTGTTTCAGTGAGAAGGGTATACCTGCAGACATAGCTCCAAAAAGGGGTGTGATCTCCAAATCGCCAATTAAGATATAGGGAGCCCCTCACCTTACCCTTTCCCTAACCTTAACCCTTTTGGAGTTGGCATAAACCCCTTTTGGGGTACCCCCGCCCCTTTTGGAGTAATCCCACCCTCTTTTAGCCTGCAGCTATACCTACTTGGTTTCAGTGGCTGATTGATTAACGAGATTGTTTGATACTGCTCTAAGCACAAAACCTGTTAGTCTTAGATTCAGACTGGAATGGTAAGACTAGGCATTTATATCCAAAGCAGTACAGAGGTTTTCTTGTTCAATGACATTTACATAAATGAGAATAATACAAGTATTACAACAAAAGTGTTTTCTACTGTTTTTTATAAACTGATGGATGGGTCTAGATTATTTTCTATTTTCTAACGCTAAAAAGGCTGTCCACAGACATTTAGTTTTACATAACTCAGAAGATTCCTTTAAAACAAGCTTCTCTTTGTGCCATCCAGTTGTCTTATTTAGATATGGAGATGCTAATCTTGATGTCAATGAAGTGTGTGTGTTGAATGTGACAAAAAGAGAGAAAATGTGAGACTGTGATGTCAAGTGTCTCAGACAGCCTTGTGACTTCTCACACTTGTGCAGATGCCATTTATTTTCTTTATTAGAGACCCCAGCTAACTCCTTCTCAGTCCTTGAAGTGTTGGCATGTGTGGGTCAGGTTTTACCATGGAGTAAAAGGTCCCCACAAAGATAGTAAAACCTGTCATCACCTACAACCAGGGGATAAAAACCTTGTTAGCTCAGTATAAAAACAATATAAGATAAATGGGAAGTCCCCACCATGATAGAAAAACATTTGTGTGAGTGCGTTTTAATTTTTTTGGAAATGCCCTCACAAATTGGGACTTAGGGCCTTAAAGTCACCAGGGGCCAAGCGAAGTCAACCCCCAAAAGGCGAGAGAAAGCACTGTTCAGCGCTCCGGCTGGAGTTACTGTATCGTCTCACTGCGAAGCCATGAATCTCTGGACTCCGGAGAGCACTATGCGTGCACTATGGCGTGCACCCTACTTTAGTGCTGCCGTCCTCACTAAAGTGGACCACGCAGAGGAAAAAGGTTACTCAAAGCTTCACCTGTTGGAACCGGTGGTTGCAGATGACATCTGCCATAATAATGCCATGGGATGGAAATCGCACCCTGCCCACCCCTCAAAGCCTTGTCAACTGACATCTGCACTTGCTGGAAGAGCTGATACAGCTGCGGACCTGTCTGGTTCAGCACCCCACAGCATGTTGGTGCACCAGGTTTTTCAAGCTAAGCTCCTCAAACAAATGGATGAGCAAGGTCTCGTTCCAGAGCTGTTCAAGAGCTCCACACCACTAAAGATTTGGCGCTGCGAGTCACAAAATCTACCACTCAGCCCATCGGCAGAGCAACGAGCAACCTGGCGGTTTTGGACCGACATATTTGGCTTACTCTCACAGAGATGTGTGACGCAGAGTAAGCTGCCATCCTAGACACCATGGTGTCGCCCAGAAAGCTAATACTGAGCTGTCTGGGAAGCCTTGCAAACCATGGCCCAAGCGTAACACCCGCTGTCTCAGAAAAACCCTGGAAGGGCAGCAGAAATCTTCCCCAATACTGTTCACCAGGTGTGGGACATTGTTCAAAATGTTTCTGTGTGTATTTCTCAAATAAAAATTGTTCTCACAAAAGGGAAAAATCAGCAGTTGTACAAACACGGAACACTCACACATTCTCAGAAAAAGGGCCATTTCCTCTTCACGCATCATACATCCCACACATTATGCTCAACCGCTTCCCTGTGGTGAGCGGTGCTCTATCTCCTATAGCGAGCAAATCAATAGGCCCGCTGTCCTGATGCGCAAATGTGTAGCGAGCACTCACGAGCGTGTCATACTCTGTGTTAAAAACAATCAAGCACGGTTACATGATTCAGTTTGTACGCCGGCATTTTGCAATTTGTGGTCCGACTGCTGTGTATTGTGCGCAGAGATACACAGTTTCCTTGCAAAAAAACACGATAGACTGTCTCAGACTGCGACACACACAGTGGTGTCTACAGCCGTTATTTTCTCGTTCCTAAGAAAAAATGCAGGCTTTGGTCCATTCTAGATCTGAGATGCTTGAATTGCGCTTGCGAAGCTCCCATTTAAAATGTTTACTCGGAAACAGATCTTATCGCACATCCGTCCTCAGGACTGGTTTGCATCAATAGATCTGAAGGACGTGTACTTTCATGTACCAATTGCACTGCGTCACAGGCAGTTTTTGAGATTTCAATTCAAAGTCCTTTTGCCACAATTAATGAGCATGAAACAGCGCCTCTTCAGTGGAGTAGGCATCATCTCCTCTCATTGCGTGTGACACATGTCCCATGAATTTTTGAGCGGATCTGTTGTTATGCCAGAGAACATTACCAGGGTAATGGAGACTTCTCTGATAGTGATGAGGATTTTGGAAATATTCTGCAAAATGGACGTTGACCTATTTGCCTCGGAGAATGCCCACTGTCCCATTTGGTACTCCATGACTCCAGGATGCACTGGCTCACAAATGGCCACAATTATATGTTTTCCCAGTGCGCCTCCTTCATTCTGTCATCAGCAAAGTCCGAGTGGACAGGGAAACAGTTCTGTTAATTGCACTGAAATGGCCCAATCAGTCCTGGTTTCCGGAGATGGCCCTCCATGGGAAATACAGCTGAGAAGAGACCTTCTCTCTCAAGTAAAAGGCACGATTTGGCATCCCCAGCCAGAGCTGTGGAACCTACATGTGTGGCCCCTGAACAAAGTACATCGGACAAGCCAGAATTGGTTCAGTTGGTGATGAACACTATTTTACAGGCTAGAGCACCATCCAGAAGACGCCTCTATGCACATAAATGGCATGTGTTCGCAAATTGTTGTTCTTCAAGTGGTAAAGACTTTTTGCCACATAGCTGCGATTATGACATTCATTATACAGCGGCTGGATGCTGTTCTTACCCTGTCAAAACTCAAGTTTCATGTAGCAACATAATAGACGGCCCTCCATGGAAAATACTGCACTCAGCATACCACTGAGAGACTGGCTCTACAATAGGCAAACATAATCTAGTCATAAAGTTCTTTAGGGGAGCAAGGCATTTCAATCCCCCTCGCCCTGCTATGGTGCTGACTTGGGACTTAAATCTGGTTCACTCCTACCTAGAAAAGGCTATGTGCCTAAGGTTTAATCAACGCCCTTCAGGGCTCAGGTGGTTCATTTGCAAGCCTTTTTACATCCACTGTTTAAAATCGAATGAAGAGCAATCTATTCATATGTTATGCCTGGTGAGGGCATTGCATACATATGTCGAGCACACCTGTCAGTTTAGACTGTCGGATCAGCTCTTTATTTGTTATGGAGAATGCACAAAATGAATGTCTGTCTCCAAGCAAATTTCACTGGATTGTTGATGCAATCGCACTTGCTTATGAATCACAGGGCGTGAATTGCCCTATTGGTGTCAAAGTGCATTCAACCAGAGGCATGGCCTCATCATGGGTGTGGACAAACAGTGTGTCCTTACAGGAAATATGTTTGGCAGAGATTTTGCAAGATTTTATAACTGGGCGTGGCGTCCATCTCCTTACATGAAACATTGCAAAGCTGGCCGCACTACTACTTCAGAGTTTCATAATACGAGTTACTCACTCTTCTCCTTCAGTCAGAAAATTCTGAAAAAAGGCGATTGAGCTCCCTCTTATATAGGCCAACTGCACACCTGATGGGATGGGGCGGGGCTCAGACACTTCCCATGATTGTATAAGGGTTTCTGCAAGGTCATAAGGAAGGACACTCCCCATAGTGCTCACAGCAATGTCTCGTTCCCTTCATCTCAGGGAACCGAGGTTACATGTGTAACCGGAGATGTTTTCTGTTGCACCTGTGCTGTAATTTACTGATCCCAGAACACTTGTCTAATCTCTCTTTCCCTCCCTATCTCCCTCTCTGCAGTGTTTCCAGAGTCCTGATACTCTGTGTAATCTAGAATACTCTTGGTGGCATCAGAACAAATGGTACAATGTAGATTGCCATTCAGTAATTTCTATAGACTACAGACTCATTGAGTATAAATTATAGATAGATAGATAGATAGATAGATAGATAGATACATCGATCATGCAATGTCACAGGTCAAATATGTGTCCAACTTTAGCCACAGTCCAGATTCTGTGGACCGCTATCACAGAAAAATGTTACACAGCTGTCTGATCATAAACACTCCTGTTGTAAACTAAGCTGTTGTGCTTCCCATGGTCCACAAGTTACCCTGGCATCTCAAGGCAGCTGGCACTACATCTAGTCTTTATATACAAATTCTTTCATCATCCGCTGAATCGCTAGAGGAAATGACACAGTTGGATAAACTAAAAGGTGTGTGTTTGAAATGGGTGTGTGTTTGTTATTACCAAGAGATGAAAAAGTGCTGAAGGGGGGAAGTATTTCCAATCCTATTATCTCCTGTTTGCTGAAGCATTAAGAGCTGTGTCGGAGACCTAAAATTTCCATGACTCATTCCCGAACCTGAGCATATTGATGGCTGGATCTTCACTGAGCCGCAAAAAGACTCAAAAAGTGATAAACCCAAGTGACACACTTAACCTTTAAAGGCTACATGTGACCTAATTCACTATTTAATAAAATATTTGCAGGTAAATACAAGTTGAACTCTTATCAACAGCATTCTGGATTGATTCATTTGTGTGTCGAAGAGGAGGGTGTGGCCATATTGATGGGCGCCCAGTGCGGAATCAGCTCAATCAGCCGGGAGAGGTATAAATGGGAGCCTGGGACGATAGTTTGAGAGAGAGAGAGAGAGAGAGAGAGAGAGAGAGAGAGAGAGAGAGAGAGAGAGAGAGAGAAAAACAAAGCTGTGTTTATGTTGCTGTGTTTTCAGTTTGATGTTCTGTTAATTAAAGTCTTGTTGATTGTTACTCCGGTTCCCACAACCTCCTTTCCCAAATTGTTACACTGGTGTTGAAACCCTGGAAAGGAGGAAGAGCATGCTATCCGGGAGAACTTGCCGTTGCAGTCTGCCGGGAGATGGAGGAGCCGCTGCTGTTTGCCGGGAGGCAGAGGGGCCGTTGCCGTCCACCAGGAGGTGAGGTCCAGTGCTATCACGCGGCGTTGCGGAGGGCCGCTGCACAGCTGGCTGAGGACCAGTTGACCGCGTGTTCGAGGACCAGCGTACCAGTTTTTCTCTCTCTCTCTCTCTCTTTCTCTCTAACTTGCACTTTACCTCTCCCCTCTCCCTCCCCTCATCCTACTCAGATTTTTTTGTCTGCACTATCCCTTTGACCCATTCAAATCAACCGAATGTAAAATGTAGAGAATGACAACATAACATGTAACATACAGTGTACTGATATGCAGCATATGTGATATATCGTCATAAAATCTAACCATTTCATGGATTTAATGGTCTTCTGAAGTATGAAAATAATTTAAACACTTTTTTGAGTTCTAAAAGATCAGAGGGGTAGAGAGAGAGAGAGTGACATTTCCTTTAACTTTAATGTTTGTCAGTCAGATATTAGCGTGTGTGGGGGTTTGCAAGGACAAATCTGAGGGTACAGGTGGCTCGTCTTAAGATAAGATTGAGGCTGCAGTTCAAACAGCTCTACACCTATAAATTCAAAAACTTTCATTTTCACAGGGACAGATAACTGTGGGTCACCAAACACACTCCCCACCATCATAACACCTCTGTACCACCCTCCAATCCAACCATGATGAAAAGCAGACTAGAAATTAATTTCCATCTTGATGACTAATCAATGCAAACGCGCCCATCAAAAAGCCTTAGATATCTATTTGGTGGGGGGAAAAAAAACATTATGTGAAACTCTGAAATATGTGGCATAATACATGTATATCATTCTCAGTCTTCACCATTGTTTTCTTCTTTTTCACCTCTCATTAAGCAGAACTCTTTGGTCTGAGCTGAGACTTTGGGGTTTAATGTGTTTGTTTTCTTCATTGTACACTCCGTGGTGTGAAATTCTAAGTACTTCCCTTTTCACCTCTGCATATCCTTTTCCACAGGGCTTTTCAAAATTCATTTCATAATAATAATGTGTTTTGTAAGTGTGATTCTGTGTATCACAAGTGTGAAAAGGGCCTTACGCTGTCCTGATGCACAAGTCAAAGCAAGAGTTGAGAAAAACACATTAGTTTGTATGTTCCAAGCTTGCTTTAAAAGAATAGTTCACCCTAAAATTAAAATTCTCTCATAATTTACTCACCCTCATGTCATCCCATCATGTTTATGACTTTCTTTCTTCACTGAATACAAATGAAGATTGTAAAGAAGTTCATGTTCACGGGCAAGGAAGAGGCGAGAAACCGGCTTGACATACAAACTAAAGGTTTAATGGTAAACTCAAAATACAAACACATAGGACAACGGACATGTCCGTGAACGACCTCTCTCTCACGCCCGTCTTCCGCGGTCGGCCTTTAACCCTCTCGGAGGCTTGATTAGCCTAATACGGGACCGGGCGCGTTGAATCACGACCCGGCCCCGCCCTCCACCGTGCCACATAGAGCTTGTGTTGAGGGACCAGATGAGGTTCTCCGCCAGGTGAACACCAAGGAATTTGGTGCTCTTGACGATCTCCACAGAGGAGCCGTCGATGTTCAGTGGAGAGTGGTCACTCTGTGCTCTCCTAAATTCAACAAACATCTCTTTTGTTTTGTCCACATTCAGGGACAGGTTGTTGGCTCTACACCAGTCCGTTAGCCGCTGCACCTCCTCTCTGTATGCTGACTCGTCACAGTATACTCACTACAAAAAAATTAGACAACACCACTGCTTTAGAATAAGTCTTCCTCGGAGAGATTGACAAATTCGATTGCAAAATGGATTGCTGACTGTAGGCCAATCATAGGTTTATGTTCAATGATATGGAAATAAACATTCAATTACATTCTAAAGACACTTTTTATATTGCCTAACCAATGCTGTACTTGTCTGCCACAATAACGTAATGTATTTTAATGATATGAATTATTATATTTAATTATTTAAATATAATTGTTTAAATAAAGTTTTAATCATTATATATTAATTTAATTTGGGAGCCTTTCTCTGCAAATATTTATATATGCAATAAAATGTGATTCATTTGATGAATTAATCCCCATATCATGTAATTAATTTGATTGCAAATTTTAATTGATTGACTGCATTTGCTGAGAGTGCAAAAAGGTTTGTTGAGCTCTATATAAAAACAACTGAAAAACATGAGGATTCTCTTTCATCCCGGTCTTTAATGGGCTGTGGAAATGGACACAGATGCATCACTAAGCAAAGCTGCACATCAGCAACTGAGATGGTTCTGGAAAAGCACAGAGGGGGTTCCTTTAATCATGACAAATGACTGGTGAGCCCATCCCAATCCACCTTTCACACTCTCTCTTTTTCTGACAACCATTTTCTGTATTACCACTGAGGACAGTCTTAATACAGAAAGTACCCCTGGTTCCCTGCCTCCTTACTTCATTATCATTATTAGGCATTAGTGTGATCATAGGAAATTGATGATTCATTGTAATATGTCTCAAACAGGCCCCATCAGGCCAAACGCTACTTCACTGATTTTACCATATTACTGAACACCCTGCTCTGGTTTCACTCTGCTCAGTTGTTCATGAGCAAGCTCAATGCCCATCAAGAGGAATTTATGGATTTTCTGTCATTTAAAGCTGCACTATGTAAGATTTTGTGGTTTAAAATGAACAAATTGCCATTACTGATAAAGGACATAAACAATCAGTGTTCAAAACAATGTCCTTACCTTACCCTGATTCATTTCGGTAAGCCTATAAAAATTATTACTATTTTAAGCTGTTGGGCATATTTGTTGAGAAATCGTTTGCTTATATCGTAACACTTTGCGTCATGATGTCATGCCCATAAACACAGGAAAAAAGTACCAGATGTCATGTGTTCCAGCTGAAGACGCTGTTCAGTTCTGTCAAACTCACAGTTCAGAACAGCATCGCTGCAGGCTGAATGGATGTTTATCTGTTATCCATTTGGCAAAGTTGTTTACCAGCTATAATGCTTGGATACAGTATAGTGTCTGGTAGGGTTGTCACACTTTTATGAATCGAACATAATACGTGTTAACCAACCGTGATGTATCTACATTGTCGGGAAGTTACTGTGCATGTTTACTAATAAGTGTGACTTCTGAAATTGACTTTTTGTACATATAATTGTCATGTTTAATAAAGTATATTTTATCCCCGTAATTGCTCGTTTTATGTTTTTAGTTTACAGTGTTATTAGGTCTACAGTTTCACTTGCTTTATCAACTGCCATATAATTTTTTTTGTTTTAGTCACAGTTTTGGAATTTTTATGAAAATGTCCTTTAAAAATAGTCAATATTTCGGCATGACGTATTCATTCATTTTAGTCAGATTTAAAACTGTATTAACAGCATTTAACTAGTGGCCTGCCACAGTGGACCACCGAATTGCCATCAGCTTGCCCAACACACATGTAATAACTACCATTAATGTAATAACTTACCAATAACGTAATGACATATGTTCTTACACTATTTTGTTGGACCAGCTTTAGCTTTGTTTACGGAGCGCATTCATCGTGGCCTTGTTTCGACAACCACTCTACTACAATTTGAGCCAGATGAATCTTGGCATTGTCATCCTGGAAAATGCTCATGCTGTCAGGGAAGAAAAAAATCCATTGATGGGATAACCTGGTCATTCAGTACATTTAGATAGTTAGCTGACTTAATTTTATTGCCGCATAACATTGCTGAGCCTAGACCTTTATAGTGCCGGCCATAAGGCAACAGTTCAAAGAGTTCAAAGTGTGTTTGTTTTTTGGCCAGGCAGTGTAGCAACTTGAGGGTTACTGTCTTAAAAATGTGCATGTTTAATTGGCGCACGCAAAGTTTTTTGTGTGTTGTGGTTGATATTGCCTTTGAAAAAGATTCTAATGCTACACTAAAATAAAGATGTAATAAAGACAGTGCTTGAAAATAGTAAAGACAATTGCAATAGGGATGGCCAGTGGCCAGAAGTTAATGGTGGCTATGGCTGTCCCTGGTCAGCCCTTTAGCTGAAAGGGGCTTCCCTTTTCACATTGGAAAAATGTCACAGTATCTGGACACTTTTTTCTGGTTGATGTCAACCTATCAACTTGCTTGGTTTGGAATTCTAGGTATTTGTTACAGTGTAACAAATTTTAAAAGCACAAATACTTACTATTCAACATTTCATATTCTTAATCTGCAACAGAATCATCAAGATCCTGTTTCCATGCTTCTTTGTTAGAAGCTTTTCTTGCAGCAGTTCAAGGTCATTTAAAGTTTTCCACTTTATTTATTTATTTACTTATTCAGAGACAATACATATTCATTAATATCACATGTGCCATTTTGCCAGTGTGCAAGATTTTGTTAAATGTGTGTTGCTGCATACAATATATTAGACAAGCTTAGTACTCATGTTATGCTTTATTTATTGGGTTTAAGGAACTGTATATATTTTAGATTTTTCTGCACAGCTCTTCATATTTTTTAAGGAATTGTTCTTATTGACTGTAAACATCCAATGAAGGGAGGGAAAGGAGGACACAGGAAACTTGGGCTTCAACTTAAAGGTATAACTTTAATAAACAAACTCAAAGGGGCTTTTCAGCATAACATTCATTAGCTTCAACTGAGCACAGTCTCTTTCAGACTGGTAGCTCTCTCTCCCTCATCTCTGGCATGGTCCCTTTTTTATCACACTCCCCATTGCTTACTGCAATCAGAAACAGGTGTTATTATAGCGCTCAGGTGTGTGCACCCTTACTGCTTTCTCTCTCTCCAGACGAATGCTCGTCCATGGCTGCGCCACCAAATAGACTTACTTGTAGAGATAAATTTGAATAAAGAAATATTCTTAATAGATACATTATATATAGATACAATATTAAGAAATATTCTTAATAGATACATTCTTAAGTGGTTATTTTGAAAATGTTCATCTTAAACAGCTCAATTATCACTGGACCCTGGTAGTTGACAGTCTGAAGGTAATTGCTCCATAATTTCATTGGGTCAGATGTAATGCAATGCTGATATTGAAAAGATCTCAACATTTTCTGCTGTGTCTCAGCTCTGTTTGTCCATACAATGCAAGCACCCATTCACTAGCATTGTTTGGACAAACAGAGCTGAGATATTCTTCTAAAAATCTTCATTTTGAGTTCAGTAGAAGAAAGAAAGTCACACACATCTGGGATGGCATGAGGATGAGTAAATTATGAGAGAATTTTCATTTTTGGGTAATTCTGACTCTGAGACTCATTAGACTTGCTACACTGCATTCACATTTGGTAATAACTCTAACAATGTATCATTATGGAGGTTTAAGGCTGCTCTGAGGTGGGTCAGTGGATTTAACATTTAACAGTGGATTGTTCCACAAGTGGTTTAGGTATCTCAGCTGTCACCTCCAACTTATTATTTAACAAAAAATCAACTGGTAATTTGGGCTCATATCCAAACAATAGAAAATACAGGCTCATACCAGAAGAATAATGCACCAAACATAGACAAGCTGTGGCAGATGTTGAGGCCAACGCTTCTTTTTCTCTGGGGGCAGAGTCCGCAACAAGTCATGGACAGTCCAATTAAAACGTTCGCACTGCCCATTACCCTGCGGATGATACGGGGTAGTCGACTATTCTGTACACTGTAAAAACTTACATTACAGGCTAATAAGGTTAATAATCTCTCACCATCCTTGGCCAGTAACAGCGACGCTTCACTAATTCTACAGTTCAGTCTTTCCCTTGGTATCTGTGGCTATCATGCAAACTACTAAACACCTCCCTTTGAAGTTTTTGATGTAACAATAGCTGATAGATCTCTCGATGACCATCAGGTGTATAAGCTAAATGATAGAGGAGCAAACACGAAAGATCTACCAGTGAACATCCAGGAAATGTAGTTTCCTCTTTTGTAAGTCACTTTGGATAAAAGCATCTGCCAAATGAATAAATGTAAATGTAAATGCAGCAATTTCATTGGCACATTTTTCACCAGAAATCCACATAAGCAAACACGGGTGCAGTAACCAGGTTCACATCTTTAGTGCTTGGAAACTTTCCTCACACTCTGCGTCCCATACAGATGCTAAAGACAAATTTGGGGTATTACCCTTCCTCGCAGAACCACTCAATCTTGCTACCAATTCACGAAGAGGCTTAGTCAGCTTCGTAAATCCATTAATAAACCAATGATAATTGCTGGCAAAACCTAAAAACCTCCACCAAATGTACTGGGCGACTCCATTCTTTTACTGCTGCCACTTTTTCAGGATAAGTGGCATCCCCCTGCTCAGACACTATGTGACCCAAATACTTAATCTGCTTCTGAAAAAAAACTTCAGTTTAATATCGAGGCCTTCCTCTGCAACCACATAAAAACCTCCTCCAACCATGACAAATGTTCCTGTACAGAAGAGGAAAACACAATTATGTAGTCCAGATACAGAAGCCAAGAAGAGAACCGCTTATCCCCAAATATCCGTTCCATATGTCTTTGGAATGTCCCTGGTGTATTACACAGCCAAAAGGGCAAACGATTGAATTCAAACAGGCCAAATGGAGTACAGAAAGCAGTCTTTGCCTTATCGGCCTCAACTACCTGGACCTGATTGTACCCACTCACCAGATCTAAGGTAGAAAACCACCTTTCCCCAGTCAGGGCATCCAAAGACTCTTCAATTCTTGGCAATGGGTAAGCATCCTTTCTAGTTTTCGCATTCAATTAACGATAGTCAATGCACATCCTAATGGTTCCATCCCTCTTCTGTACCAGGACAATCGGGAAAGAATAAGGACTACTACTCTCCCTTATAACATTACTGTCCAAAAGCTGTTGAATGTGAGCCTTTACTGACTCATACTGAGAGTTCATCTATATGGCTGTCAAATTGGTTTATCATCCATTAACGGAATCTCATGTTTAATCAGTGCTGTACAACCTATATCATCCTCAGTAGTGGAAAAAATTGCCTGATATTTATTCAGTAGCTGCTTGGCCTATGCTACTTCCTGACCAGTAAGTCCTACAAAAGTAGGAAGGTCAGTGTTGCAACTAGACAACTGCTCAGCCACTTGAACGGACACCTGAGCATTATAAACAATTTACAAATCTATTTGTAACATAGGCTCTCGAGCAGTCACCGCTTTCTCCACCTGAACTGTACCTATAATGCAATGAGTGCCACCCATACCTCTATACTACCTACATTAACACTGGGTGCATATACTAACCCTCTCTCTGCATATACCAAAGAGGGAGACAGCAGAAAACCTTCTGGTAGAAAGTTTCTTCTGGCCCCAATGGTTTTAGGAGAAATTCTATCACAGCACCTGAAACTTCGGGACAGATAACTGGAACCATAGCCACGGTACCTGCAGCAACACAAACGGGGGTCTTCCCCTGCACTCTCACCTTAAAAACAGAAGGGGAACTCGACATGGCTTCAATTTTTTGACAACAACAGAGTGCCTGTTTCTATGCCGGAGCTTCTTATCGCATTTGGGGAATCTGAAAAAGCTCAGCACCATGTTCGTTAAATAAAGTAGCATAACATTCCCGGACAATATTCATACCCAACACAGAAGGAATCTTCTCCTTCTGAGAATGCATACTGGAAGAACAGATATCTTTTACAATTAAAATCCTTTTCCTGGGTAGTATAACCCCAAAAAGGCCAACATCAAGCACTATGTACCCCACACATGGTATATCCATCCCATTTGCAGCTTTCAGTGCCAACCATGCACAGTCACAGAGACCCCCTTTACCCAAATAAAAAAAATTACAGTTAAAATAACTCTCCATTATAGTGGTCACCATTGAGCCTATGTCTAATAAGGACAACACATCAACATGAATTTTAACATTCAATGATGGACAAAACCCTACCAAACCAGAAACATTTTGAGAATCTGATGTCCCCATCTCCAGTGTATGGCTCTGCACCCTGGAGTGTTCTAGTTTTCTTACCACTAGAACTCGAATCAGGCAAGGACCTAATTTGAATATTAGTAGCAAAATATCTAGCTATATGCCCAGCTTGATTACATTTTATACATATAGGTTGACCATCAGGTGTTCGGCGAAATCTACTACTACTGGGGACTCAAGTAACATTACTTGCAATCCCTTTTGTAGTACTTAAATTTTAAGATTCAAGTCCAGTTGTGTTTGCTGCCATAGGACCATATCTTTCAACTACACAAATTCAGAACTAATCACTAGATTCTCTTCACATTTTCAAAGAGTTTCAAAGGAGTGAGGGGCTAATCTACCATGCCTATTTCTTTGAGGCTGTCCCTCCTCAACCCAATACATTGCCTCTTTGCGTAGGTCAAGGAAAGTCAACAAATAATTCTGCCACACCAACCTCTTTAGTTCTCTACGAAGGGTATGGCCTTGAACATTTCACAGAACTGATCTAGCAGAACCACCTGATAGTCAGATACAGCATTAGGATTAGCTTTTTGTACCTTGTCCATAAGATCCATTAATGCATGGGAAAACTCTTGAAAAGATTTCCCCTCCTTCTGTTTTCTGTCAAAAATCTGCTGTTGCAAGATAACATAGGATGAAGAAAAGCAATACAGTTCACGCAACACTACAAACACCTGAGCAGAATCCTCTTAAACTTCCCAAGGCCTAAACTTATTTTCAGTCCGAGCCTCCCCCTCTAAATGATCGTAAACAAACATGGCTTTACAAACATTATCTAATTCAGACATGTGTCTCCCCCTAATACAACTCTCCACCTCCTCAATCCAATCTTCCTGAGAAGGAGATCTAGGGGACACTTTACCAGAGAATTTAGAACATTTTCTTTCTCTAGGCAAATACATTGCCTGTTCTCTCAATTGTCCATTACTTTCTGTGGCTGAACTAGATACAACACCAGCTAGACCTCCAATCTGAGGCTGTCATCTTAGTCTTTCAGTTTCTTCACACAGTTGCTCCAAATGCTCTTGTAGTTGCCGCTGCTCCTACGCCATAACAGCAGCAGGCCAATCCAGTGTCGTTATAAGCAGTCATCCTTCAAGCTGATCTCTGTTCCTCCTACCACAAAAAAATACAAAAAAAGTTGTTTATCACAAAAGTATTTATTAATTTATTAATACAAATAAATAAACATATGTAACTGATAAACAAATTTAAAGAACAAAAAAATATACAACAAAATTCATTCCCACTCAAAAATGTTAATAGCCAACCAACATAAACAAAAAAACAATTAACAATACTGTGGCAAGGCGGAGAGTGGGGCCGGGTTGTGATGATACACACATTACCTGCAACACAGCCATCAACCTATAATTAACTGCTGAGATGAAATGAGATCGGGCGTGACCAGTGGCCTACTAAACCATCCACAACGTTTGCGTCTGTATTAAAGCACAATACCCTAATTTAGTGAAGCAAAGCTGCATACTGTGAAACCAGTATCACGAGGTCTCCTTTTGGGTGCCTGCTTAAAAACGCTTGAATTACCTAACTGGCCATGTCCTCTACTGGTAACCACCTCACCGGCTACACATGCTTTAGAGACTTTCAATTTCTGTTAAAGGATACATTGCGTGTAGCGTGTTTCTTATGGAAACCATTTATTCATAACATAATTTACACGCATATTCTGACTAGCGCTTCATTTAGTTCAAGTTTACATGTTAATTTGTATCACTGTGCAGATGTAAGTTGTTCCATAAATGTTGTGGATATATTGATGAATCTCATGTATAAATAGGATGTGTTTGAATGAGGTATTTACTAAATTTTAAAGCAGTTAATTTTGCCGGTGTTAGCAAGTTCGGCTCATGCAGCTCAAGCGGAGAAATGCCCAACATAGCCTACTAAGTTCATGTATTAGATTAATCCATATCTAATTTCTTCTTCTATTTACAGATTCTCAAATTTCTTCTTTATATCTTACACTGTTAATATCTTGCAGTATAATTTTTATCATAATTTTTTCATCAACTGTATACTTGTAATTAAATAATGTAATTATCGTCATGATATGCACCTTCTTCGTCTCATCTTTGTAATCGTTGACGAAATCAAAAAACCCTGTCAACGTTTTCATTAGTGATTTCATTGACGAGATTAATAATGTAAAAATAATGTCTTACATTGAACTTGAATCAGCAGTATCACGAATTTCACCTCTTAAATTGATGTATTGATAGAACACTTGAACACTTGAATTTTAATTTTTAAATGTTTAATCGTATAACATAATAATATCAACATGAATATAGCACGTTATAACTCTGTCTCTGACAATCTTGCAGTCATGATCACACACACAGGCGATGTCCAGGTAACCTCAAATCATGATATTCATCCGCCAGAGCAATAGTGTCGAAACACGATGGACGTTATATTTTATTCTTTGCTTGCAGTTTTACATTTCAACCACATATGTCGCTACAGAGCACAAAGTTACTTAGTGCAACTTTAAATTTGATCTTTGAAACCTGTTAGTGCTGAAATGTCTTGTTTTTTTTTTTTGAGCTTTTTGTCAATTGTCACAATGGTTTGGAGCGCAACAGAACAGGTTCATACTCAGGTGACCTAGCTTGCTGCCTTTCTCCCGCCTCTACTCAAAATGCTGATTTATGTATGTACTTTCTCTCCTCTCCAACAGTAATTGACAATATGATGAATGGCTTTGGAAAAGAAGGTATGGCGTTCCAACAGAAAGGTAGTTTGTTCTTCTTGACAGTCAAACAGACTTCACTGTCCTTTAAAAAGTGAGATTTGCATTAATTTGCAGATTCCTGTGTAGAACGGACAATAGCTTGGCTGACATAAAGCCAGATTGCTCTTTAGTCCATTCAGATAAGAAAGGCCTTTATGGAGGACCAAATGTGACAATATTAAAAAATAAATAAATACATATATATATATATATATATATATATATATATATATATATATATATATATATATGTATTTATTTATTTTTTAATATTATATATTTTTAATAAAATATATATATATATATACTTTATTTATTTTATTTTACACACACACACACACACACACGTGTGAAATTGTACATAAAAATGTATTAATAAATAAATTTTTTAATCTGACAAATTAGTATTTACCCTTTTATTTCCTTTTATTTATTTATGCATGCATGATTTATTTTCATATTAATTTATTTCCTCATTTATTTATTTCCACATTTATTGATTTCTATGTCTGTATGGTAATGAGGGGGCATTCTTTCTACATTAGAAAGTGCTCTAGAGTGAAGCTTGGAGGCCACAGTGACATCTTGTGGTTGAAAAAAAATTAAATACCTGAAATATGCTACAGGTGGGTGTGGGCATGCATTGAGAAATTGTAAAATGTACCTGTGAGTAGAGCAATTCGAATAGGAAATAAATTATCTCTATTGAATGAATGACTTAGAGTTGGGCAAAATGACCAAAATATTTTATCACTATTTAAGTGATTTTATATATATGTAACTCTGTGTACGTAGAGTGACCATACCTGTGTGTGATAGGCCAATGTAATGGCGTACACTACCCAGTGGGAAAGCCTCTGTTTGGAGACAGCGTTCCCTTTGCGCTGTCCGCCAAAGCAGACAAAGAGCTGTTCAGAGCGTCTAAAGCTCTAAGTGAGGTTCAAGTAGATACGCAAAGCATGTACCGGACACAGCAATGAAGGGGCTGGGCCTGCCTCCTCCCAGGGCAGCGCTTGCAGGTTCACTACCTGGTCTCTGAAGGGGGTGGTAGGAACCTTGGGCACGTAGCCCGGTCGCAGTCTTAGGATCACATGAGTGTCTGCCGGACCAAACTCCAGGCAAGTGTCGCTGGCAAGGAACGCTTGCAGGTCCCCGGTGGGCCAGTAGGGGGCCTCTTGATGGAGGCGAGCGTGATCAGGAGGGCCGTCTTCAGGGAGAGGGACCTGAGTCTGACTGATTCTAGCGGCTCGAAAGGAGGTCTCTGGAGGCCTGAGAGGATCACTGAGAGATCCCATGAGGGGAACAGGCTAGGCCGGGAGGGATTTAACCTGAGGGCGCCTCTTAGGAACCTGATAATTAAGTCGTGCTTACCCAAAGACTTGCCGTCTACTGTGTCGTGGTGGGCCATGATAGCAGCTACATAGACCTTCAAGGTGGAGGGGGACAGCCTCCCCTCCAACCTCTCCTGCAGGAATGAGAGCACTGACCTAACTGCGCACGTCTGTGGGTCTTCAGCCCGGGAAGAACACCAATTTGCAAACAAGCGCCACTTCAGGGCATAAAGTTGCCTGGTAGAAGGGGCTCTGGCTTGGTTGATCATGTCTATGACAGCAGGTGGTAGATCAGTTAGATCTTCTGCATACCATCCAGGGGCCAGACATGGAGGTTCCAGAGGTCTGGGTGCGGATACCAGAGCATGCCTCGTCCCTGAGAAAGAAGATCCTTCCTCAGGGGAATTCGCCAGGGAGGGGCTATCGCGAGGAGTACGAGATCTGAGAACCAAGTCCAAGTGGGCCAGTAGGGGGCCACTAGAGTGACTTGTTCCTCATCCTCCTTGACCTTGCACAGCACCTGTGCAAGAAGGCTCACTGGGGGAATGTGTACTTGCGCAGCCCTGTGGGCCAGCAATGTGCCAGCGCGTCTGCCCCGAGGGGAGCATCCATTCGGGTGTACCAGAGCAGGCAGTGGGAGGTCTCTCAGGAGGCGAACAGGTCTACCTGAGCCTTGCTGAACCATTCCCAAATCAGCTGGACTGACTGGGGGTGAAGCCTCCACTCTCCGCTGGGCAATCGTTGTCGTGATAGTGTATCCGCCACCACGTTGAGGTTGCCCTGTGAGTGGCATGCAGCGACTTGAGTCTTGAGGAACCCGGGGGGGCGACAGCCCAGTCGAGTCATCTGCGTCAGACGCCGAACCGCTCTCTGATGCAGCGGCGAGCTCATCCAGCTCGGGGGGCTCAAGAGGATAGGCAGGCTGGCTGTGAGGTGAGCCACTGTTGCCTCGAGCCCGGACGGAAGTCAACTAGTGTGCCGGGGGGTGAGTGGTTCGCGGGGGCATACCCGGCGGAACCGAGCCCACTGCCATCCCCAGATCGCCTTCATCGCCAGCCGTGTCGTCCTCAATCCCGTGGGAAGACGTGGGGGGGGGCGGCTGGTGTTGCGTTACTTCTGTTGAAGGAAAGCTGCGACCACAACGTTGCCATGGTCATGTTCTCGCAATGAGAACATGAGCCATCCATAAACGCTGCCTCAATATGATCGCAGCCCAGACACACGAGACAGCACCTGTGGCCATCAGAAGCGGAGAGCAGTCTACCGCATCCAGGAACTACACAGGGGTGGAAGGGCATCTTTATAAAGACGCGTCGTGAAAAGGACTTTTAGAGAAATTTAACTCTTTTAATTGCGCTGACAAAGTGCCCAGGGGCAAGCTGCACTGCAGTGCAGAGAAGGGTGAAAGCCGCTGATATGCGCTGTAGATCCAACAGCAATCGCTCAGAGATGGGAGGAATAGACTGTGACTCGCAGCTCGCTGCATACACAACCATCGGCTCCGAAGAAAATTTCTGAATGAAACAGGGAATGTTTCGGAAATGTCCGGGGGCAGGACATACAAATTCTGTCTGCCAATTTCTCATTGGCCTTTTCTCATAGATCAGATAACCAAAAACTGAAATTATGTTTTATTTATCAGGTTTTATTCTCTTTTGCAGTGAAATTTAATAAAGCTTTTTGAGACTTCACCTTAGTTTTTCTTTTTTAGATCAGAGATGCAAAAGGTGCTCAAGAGAGACCCCTAGTGTCACTTCTTCGACACAATGTCGATGTGAGCGACAGACGGGGAACAGACACTTTGACAAAAAACAGGGCACTCACATGAAATTATCCAGTATCAATTATGCAACATGTGGATGTTGGC
Source organism: Moxostoma hubbsi (assembly GCA_032164185.1). Taxonomy (NCBI): domain Eukaryota; kingdom Metazoa; phylum Chordata; class Actinopteri; order Cypriniformes; family Catostomidae; genus Moxostoma; species Moxostoma hubbsi. The sequence continues at coordinate 24,613,100 of JAVLUX010000033.1, forward strand.
AAAAGGAGCTTGATTAATTCAGGACCGGGCGTGTCTAAATAGGAAAAGAGAGTGGAGAGAGAGAGAAAGAGTTAAGAATTATCACTGCCAGAGCGACACATTATTAACCTATTTCTAACCAAACTATTCTCCTTCAGTCTACCTGCCATCTCCCTCCACTCTACTTTGATCTGTGATTTTACATGGCATGCAGTCACAGAGTGTTTCCAATTCATTTTCGATTGGAGTAAGTGACAGGAGGCAAAATGAAATGTGACAATTGAAATGCCTGAAATATAACACATATTTTTCACATATTTCCAAGATACTCCATTTGGATACTGAAGGATAGGCTAATAGTTAGGACCACAGGAAGGTGGCTATTCAATGTCACGTAAGTGGACATTTTCAATATCACGATCGGCTTTCGGACCCCGGGGGCACTTGTTTAGCATTTACACTGAAGGCTCGCCCCAAACCCAGTGTTAAATTTGAATGTCTTTCTATTTTTCATGTTCGCATGTGATTTGAAAATTGACTTTTGTGTATCTTTTTTGTATCATTTCCATGTAAAGCACTTTCCACTGTGTATGAAATGTGCTATATAAATAATCTTGCCTTGCCTTTCCTTAACTGTTATTGAACTGATTAATTGAACCAATTGCTGTGCAAAAGAATTAACTTTTTCAAAGAGTTAAAACATCAAAACATTGATGTACTTCGAAAACGTCTAGTGGTCACTGGTATTAAAATGAAAACTTGTGGCAAAAATTTAAAGAAGCCCAAATCTCCAATAATCTTTAGGAAATTGGGTGTTTCAATCCCACTAACAAAGACAGGTGCATGCATGAGAACTGTTTGAATGAGAGGCGCTCTTTATTAATTAGTAGCCTGTCCTTCAGTATCCAAGAGGTTATCTTGGAAAATGCAAAAATGTGTTATATTTAAAGCAATTCAATAGTCACACTACATTTTGCCTCCCAGATCAGTCCATGTTTAATTAAATATTTGCATGAATACCATAACAGGAACAAAAGGAGCACAAACTGATAATATGAACACAAGCAAAAAGAAAACAAAACAAAAAAAAAAACACATAAATGTGACTATACTCTCAGGGTGTATACTTTACAGGTAGCAACTTTACACCTTATGATTCATTCATTCCTGTGATTTCTGTGTAAATATATTGATGACCTTAAAAATCATCATGCATATAAAAAATGCATTTATTGACCATATAAAGATAGCAATCAGTAACAATGCACACATGCTGTATATGTTACAGACGTGCCTTAAAGCGGCAGCTCTCTTACTTTGTGGGCATTGAGCAGATTTCTTCCATGCCAGTGGACACATATCAGAGTGCAGAGAGATCGTATGTTGACTGAAGGAGAATAGTTTGGTTAGAAATAGGTTAATAACATGTTAATCTAGCAGTGATAATTCCAAATGAATAGCTGTGCATCTCCCTTTCTCTCTCTCTCTCTCTCCACATTTTTCCACCCTTCCTGATCTGCCTTGTTTGGTTATTTATATGTGCCATATCCTGAATAAATAAAGCTCCTATCGCCAACATCCATGCATTAATTGATACTGGAACATTTCATGTGAGCGTGCAGCTTTTTGTCATTGTCTGTTATTGGATCTGTTGAAGTTGCCAAGATTTTACGCAGAATCCAGGACATTGTGAAAAATAGTCTGTACATGTGTGGTCTCTCTACGTACACAGAGTTACAGACATATCAAATTACATAAACAGTGATCAAAGATTTTGGTCATTTTCACACCTTCAAAGATTCACACCTCTAATTCAAATTGTTCTACTTACAGGTACATTTTACAATTTCCCAATTCACACCCACACCCACCGATGGCATATTTCAAGTATTTAATTTTTTCAACCACAAGATGTCACTGTGGCCTCCAAGCTTCACTCTAGAGCACTCCGAGCTTGATTGATATGCCTAGAATGGAAAGCACACCCCTTCATTGCCATATGGACACAGAAATGTAGAAATTGATACATTTGGAAAGCAATAAATGTATAAATAAATAAATGTGGAAATATATAAATATGGAAATATAAGCATAAATAAATAAATGTAGAAATAAATAAATCAGGAAATAAACACGTGGAAATAAATTAATGTGAATATAAATAAATGCATTAATACATAAATAAGGAAATATAAGTGCATACACTTATTTATGTCAGATTTGTTTTAATGATTTATTTATATGAACAATTTATTCATTTTTTAAATTTATTTGCAAACATATTTATTTGATTATTGATTTTGTATGTTTTATGTCAGTTTTGGTCCTCCATAGGGCCTTAAGCTAGCTGAAGTTTGAGTTGATTATCCGAGTACACAATCCATAAACTGATGATTTCAAACACTAAACCTGATTAAATGGAAAGGAAGAGTTTGTTGAGACACTAAAGGCCAGAGTCAGACACATACTCTACCCCAGTGCACAAATACACAAATTGGACAACGTTTTGCAAGCACATGGTCTGTTTGTACAGTACATGCATAACAAGCGTTCCTGAAATAATATGGTGCCAACAAACCTCAGTACTCAAGGGGGCGATAGAGCAACCTTCAAATCTGTGCTATTGAGAGTCACATGACGCCTTGAGAGGATCGGATGTGTGAACGGTGAGCTCTATGCACTTTGCTAGTTTTAATAATTTTATGACATAAACCTGTGAGATTTGATGAACTAAGATGACATTATGTCAAATAATTAAAAATCCTCTTGCTCTGGAGATATTAAAAAAAGGAATCATTACACTGATAAGTAAACATGTACAATTCAAATGTCTCAAACAGAGTAAAGATAAATTATGAAGAGTCATTATTGTTTTAACTGAAATTCAGGGACAAAGTCTTACTTTGGCTAATATTTTTTTCACCTAACATTGATGATCAGGGCTTTTTTTATAGATCTTGAAGGGATGTTGCAAGCTACTGGCACTCCACATGATATAATATTGGGAGGAGACTTCAATCTTTTGATGGACTCCGTCCTTGATCACAGTGAAGCACTGTGATCAAAGTGTGCAGGCCCCCTAGAGCAACATTGACACTTCACAGGATGTGTAAAAATATTGGTCTTACAAATATTTGGAGACTTTTGAACCCATCTGGTAGGGACTATAATTGTCTTTCATCAGTCCATAAGATTTATTCTAGAATAGATTTTTTTTTTTATATCTAAGTCCCTCATTTCATCTGTTTTTGATTGCTCAATTGCAAACATCTTAGTCTCAGATCACGCCCTGGTGAGTTTAGAGGTGTTTCCACATACAGAGAAAAAGAAATCATATAGTTGCCGGTTTAATGCATCCCTTATGTAAAATCCTGAATTTAAACAAATGTTAAAGGTTGAAATCAATGTTTATATGGAGACCAACAGGTCCTCAGTATCCTCTGTGGGCGTGGCTTGGGAGGGGCTTAAGGCGGTTCTAAGGGACCGGATCATACAGTATGCCTCATTCATTAAAAAATCCAAAGCACGAGAACTTGTGGAGTTTGAGGGGAATATTAAAAGTGCCGAGGCAGAGCTGAAGCGCCGAATGTTGTCGGAAGGTGGAGTTTTGACTATTCAGGGCAAGACAGTCATACTTTCAGTCGGGGGACAAAGCTGGAAAACTTCTGGCTACATATATAAAACAGAGAGTCTTTTTCTACCTCAGTGAAATCTGCTGGTGGTGAAATATTTACCTCGGCAATTGATATTAATAATGCTTTTAAAGAATTCTATCTTGATCTCTATAGCTCCACGTCTTCGTCTACTGATGAAGATATTAGACATTTTGTGGAACCATTAGAACTCCGACGACTGAGCAAACAAATTTTCTTGATTCTGAGATAACCTTGGAGTAGTTTGGCAAGGTAATTAAGGCCTTGGCCAGACAGCTTTGCCATTTAAATTTTTAGATCTTATGCTACAGAACTGGCTCCATCATTAAAGAATGGAAAGCTTCCGTCAACCATGATACAAGCCCGGATCAGTCTGATTCTTAAAAAAGGAGAAAGATCCAAAAGAGTGTAAGAGTACAATTTCCCTAATCCAGCTAGTTGTAAAAATATTGTCAAAAATTTTGGCTAACCAATTAAGCAAAGTTATGACATCTCTTATACAGATCGGGGGGGGGGGGGGGGGGGGGGGGGGGTCATTCAGGGCTGTAGCTCTTCTTATAACATTAAGCGTTTCATCAATATCATGTGATCAGTGGCGAATGTTCAGACTCTGGTCACTGCCATCTCACTTGATGCCAAATAGGTGTTTGATATGGTAGAATTTGATTATTTTGGAAGTGTATGGGTTCGGAAATACTTTTATTTGATGGATTAAGCTACTTTATAGCCGGTAATAGTGGTACAAACAAATTTACTAATTTCAGATTAATTCAGTCTGAATTGGGGCACCCAGCAGTATTTTATTTTATTCCAAGCAAATTTGTGTGATTTAGTTAGAGTTCATTTTGACCCTTTAATAAAAAGGTTTTCGAGCGATGTGAGCAGGTGGGCTTCATTACATTTATCTATGATTGGGAATGTTAATGTTATTAAAATTAATTGTATTCCAAAATTCAACTACCTGCAACAGTCTCTCCCTATAGATGTCCCCCTCTCTTATTTCAAGCAATTTGATGGCATAGCGAAGTTCTTCATTTGGAATGGTAAATATTCCAGATTACATTTCAGTAGGTTGCATAGGCCGACTGACAAAAGTGGGCTAGGCCTACCCAAGATTTTATTTTATTATTATGCATTTGGTCTTTGGAAATTTGGCGCATTGGTCGCTTCCACCTGAGAGAGCCCCTCCCTGGTTTTGTATTGAACAGGACGTTTTTGCCCTTATTTCGCCATTGAAATCAAACTAACCGGGTTACACCCTGTTATCTCACATTTGCACGCGGTATGGACAAAAGTGTCCAGAGTGTTTAATTCTGACATTTATTTACATGGGAGATAAATATGCTCGGTGACCTATATGTTGATTCTGTGTTTTCATGTACTGTTTATGTTCATTTGAGTATGGAATCAATAAAAATTGATAATGACAAAAAAAACAAAAAACAAACAAACAAAAAAAATAGCTTTTAAAGGGAGTTCAATGGAAAGGAGGAGGTGATGACCGGCTTGACAATATAAATAATATTTAAGTAATTAATAATATTTTATTTAGGTAACTTTTAAATAACTTGCTTAATAGAAAAAGATTCTTTTCAAACTGTTGCTTTTCAAAGTAGTTGACCTGAAAGAGAAAACTGACCCTAATGCCCACAATGTGCTGTGTCTTACAGTTTTTACAGGGTCTCGTACAGTAGCACCACGTTTTTAGACTCTATGTTATGTTATAAAGAATGTCAAATTATGTTAAAAATGCATCTCAGGACTTCTGTTCAATTCAATGTGCTTCCTCCAGCTTTTTGGTCTTAACAGCCCCTAAAGCTGCCTTTTCCTCGTCTCCAATATTCGCATACGACTTTCACATTTTGCCCCCCTAGTGGCAGTTATCATGAACTTTCAATTTTCTTGCAATGGATTGTATCTCCAAGAAGTTGATGTTTTTGCATGTGCAGAAATAAATGATACATATGTAAAAACACATTTAAATCAAATGCTTTTTGTGATATATTTGAAACATAAATGATCATTTTTGATCATTCTATATTCATAACAGAAAATTCAGAATTCGCAGATGGTCTGAACCCCATGCAACCTTCTTATGACACTCCATTGGAAATTAATGACTTGCGTTCGGTCTGTCATCTGTCGTTTGTCGAATGCAGTGAAGTTATTAACTTGAAGTCATCTCACTGAAAAACTGATGCCCAGTACTTCAATTATTGACTGAAAAATGTATGACAGCTGAGCAATGATTCAGTCCACTCCTGAAGCAAATTATTTAGTAATTTAGTGAACTGTGTACTTAACCTTTTTTTTTCAGAGAAAAAATGGATGCTATCAAATGTTGCTCCTTTATATCTATTAAACTGCAAGTGTGAAGGATAGCTCAGCGCCATCATATTTGAGCATTATTGAATTTTCTGCAAGGCAACACCAGTCACATTATTGGAAAATCTTTTTAGCAGATCATGTAATGTTGTCTAGAGAGAAAGAAAGGAAAATGTACCATAGGTCACTTTGGATAAAAGCGTCTGCTCAATGACAAGGATTCAAAAGTGAGCAGAGATGTTTTAGTGTCTGATCGATCTAAGAAACTCTCAGGGTGCATTGCTCACGCAGTATACACACAACATCTAGTTTGCCAGATATATAGCAGTGCCATATCAGACGTAAAATATTTAATGTCATATTAGTCATGTTGTGTCAATTCAGGGTGAAGGTATGGGCGCTGTTAGATCCACATATTTCTATATGGGTTCCCACACTTTTTACCCAATACTGATTACACCATCAGAAAAGTAGTTGCATAACTAATTACTTTATATTACTTTCTAAAACAGTTTTCTCTGAAAAGTATTGTTTTAGATCAACAAATTTAAAATAATGTTTATATTCCCTCCTTGTTCATTGTCGCAAGCAAGTAATGCACTCAGCACCACACATTCTTACCCTCTTCAGCTGTCACAAAAATTAAAGAGACATACATGTGAACAATTTATGTTTTACATTTTACAGAAATATGTAACACAAGTAATGTACTGCACTTAAAAGTAATTAACTTATAGTCAGTAACTGTAATCTGATTTCTAGAATTGAAAATATAATATACAGTAGATTTTAAAAGTAATTAGATTACAGTAAATAATTACTTTACAATCAGATTACACCCAAAACTGTTAATTATTGAATAAGGATTTCTAAAAATCCCAAAATCATTCTTATTTTGGCCAATTCAAAATTATTCAAATTCAGACCAATTTGTGAACCGGTTTGATTGATTCCATTAGTTTTTCAAAAACAGTTCTCTCAACTTTCACAGACATCATAAATCAGAGTTCACTCAACACAAGACCAGAGTCCATCTACAATATATATATATATATATATATATATATATAGTATATATACAGTATTCACTATAGACTTTTCCATGACGTTTCCTTGATTTCTAATATTTTTATTAATTTCCATGTGTTTTTAAAATTCTCTGATATTTCCAGGTTTTCCATGACTTGTAAGAACCCTGCTATATTAAAAAAAAAGAAGCAGGCTGATCCAACATGCAGGTACCTTAATTGCTGTCACAAATGGAAGTATTGTTTTACACGAGTGATTTGAGGTTTTTTTGTGCGTGTATATCACGTATTTTGTTGCCAGCATACTGCAAACTGTGCTGAGCTAACACGCTGGACAGGAAAAAAATATAGTTTTCATTGTGTGCCAGAATCTATGCTGTAGAATCTCTGCACAGTTGTTCTTAGTAAAAAGTTGTCACGGCAGCATATGTACAGTATATGTCAAGGACAGTTCACGCCTCATTTCAGTGGCCTTCATATCCACAAAAGTGACTGTCTGAACGTCTCACACAAAAAGAGCATTTATCATATATTGCCCATGGCACAGATAAGCTTTTTTCACTGAACTGGTTTTAAACAGTCTCAGATAACCCCAGGTTAATCATTTAAATTAATTCTTCTGTCCTTATTGTTGTAGAGCTTATAAATCTATATGTTGAACAATACCTTTCACCTCAAATGCTCCCTTACTTGTCCCCCCCACCTCCTCTTTATGTAAGGAAACGTATTCAGGCACGGCAACATAGTGAAACCAACATTGTCTGTCACACTCTCATAACAATGAAGTTGTTTCCAAATTCTCACTGTGAACAATGTGAGGAGGTGTCAGTTCTAGCACAGTTATGAGACAGATTGGAGGAAAAAAAAAACGAATCAAGTGTCATCTTGGCACTTGTCAGACCCCATTTGTGTACAAAGAGTCAACAAATTAAACTTTCAGATTTCTTACCCTGGGGACGTGTTATCCCAGCAACCATTTTCACATGCATACATACAGTACATACATTTAAGTATATTCACACACATTTAAGCACACACGACACGTTGAATCTACAACACTTTACAAGATGCCCACACTTTATTATAGACAGGATGTAAAACAGGGGCTTAAGTGGAGGTGTCAGCCGTGATGCTATGATTGGTTCCCTATGGCTTTGGAGTGGAGTGGCACCACCACCGAACTTGCCGTTGCCCCGTAGCTCAGAGGAGCATGATTAATGGTGGAAACTGCACCCTCATGACCTACCAGGTTGCTCTTTACTATAATACTTCCAATCACGTCTCCTCCTGTCCAGGCCCATTTCCTAAGGAGAACACAAGGGAAAGTGGGAGCTGACAACCCCCTCATTCTACTGCATGTGTTGTAAAAGTGATTTCCTGTGTCTTGATGGAGAGATAAGTATGTTTTAATCAACATGATGGATTTAGATGAATGGCTTAGAACAGTGTTTGGTTTCCAAATGTCTCTGGGATTTCAATTCATAGTATTTTCTTTTACCTTGTTTTGTTCATGGTTTGTGAGCATGAGGGCATGTCATGCAACATGCTCATGTTAGCATCTGGCTAATTTGGCCAGCAGAGTTTGGACGCTTGGCCTTTGACGTCAACAGATAAAGAAATGGGAAGCATTTTAAAAGTTGATAAGCCCATTTATTTTGATGTCCTAACTATGCACAATCATATGGTTGGTTGCATTTTATTATTTGCATTTAGCATTGTTTTTTTCTCTGCTGTCTGCAACACGATCAGAACAGTACATTTTTGGGTTATGACTCAGTTGAGAACAACTACTGTATCATAGGGAAAGGATAGTTTGTCACTATGACAAATCAAATCATAAACTCAAATTAAGAAATTCATAATGCAGAGAAGTGCCAGAGAGTTATGCACTGATTACACAAATGGATTAGTTAATAATTTTTTTTTCTCCAAATCGTTTGATATGGACAAGTCTCACAAGTCTGATGATTATACTTTTACAATTTAAAAATTAAATTACCTTTTTAACTAGGCCTGAGGGATTCCACAATTCACATTAATAGGTTTGTCAATCTGACTCATAGATGAAGTGCTCTTTGAAGTTTATGCTAATATAAGGTTTGGTAAAGTTTACCTTGTGTCACCAACCTGAGGTTACTAGATTTTCTTGATGGAAATGATGAACCTTATCTGCCTTTTTTCACACTGAAAAATATCCCATTTCCCATTTCGTTCCACAGATCTGAAGAAGCAAACTTCTGTTTCATTTTGTTCTTTATTCAGACAGCATTATGTTCTGGTTCATGTCGTCTCACCTTCTTTAGAACAGTGGTTCTCAACTGGTTTTGCTTCAGGACCCAGATTTCAAATTGGACATCAAGTGATGACCAAAAATGGTGCCAAATTGTTTATTGTATGACAATAAAAAAAAATACGATTTTCTTAAAATCAAGTCAACCTGCATTTAATATAGTAGTCGGGATTGTAATTATTATTATTTTTTATTTTGATTCAAGGATGTGGGCATGCCACACAGCCCATCTATGTTGGCATCTGTCGATTTATTTATAAGCCTATTTATTTCACTCTCCTGCACAATGCTCTAAATCAGCCTCTGACCCTTGGGGGGGTGACTAATGAGAGTGAAGAAACTAATCAAGACAACATAAAACAAATCCCACTCTGATCCTGAGGCCTCTACACCTCACTCATGTCCACCCATATGATCTAATCAGACTTCATTACACAGACCTTGGACAGCATGCTGCACTCAGAGGAAATTCAATATACTGCAGGCTCCCAGCTGATAGCACACTGGAGGGATGTATTTAATCTCACGTTAAACAGAACAGTCCCAGCGTGATGAGAAAGTGAGATGTTTTGGCTACAACAATGGAGAGTTAGGAGGAAAAATCAGGTGGTATAAAAATATTTTCTTCTGTTCTTATTGGCCATGGATTAAACACACATTACCCTGCTGCAAAACACAGACTAAGATGGTCTGCTGATCTCACTGCCTGGTCAGGGTGCTCGGTTTAAAAGGAGTTTAGGCTTTTTTGCAGCCTGGTCTTCATAGAATAACTTTTGAACTGATCATTGATCAAAAATGGCACTGTCGATACGCTTACTAGTAATCAGATGATCCATCCTACTTTATGTGTTGGTTCCCCCGCACACATTTAACTCTGATGAGTTAAATCCGACAGTGTTTTCGGACAACCCGATTCCACTGCCACACTTTCTGTCTGATGAGTACAAGTTATAGTGATCTTCTTCATTATGACACTAAACGTTTATCACTTTTGATTTATTATGGCCTGTTTGCTCATAGGGAATCAGAGAGTGGGAAAGGCTGTGAGTCTTAGGGGTTGTTTGAAAACTTGATACTTTATTTTTGTAATTCCGTTTGCTGCCACTAGTAGCGCAGAAGTTACATTCGTCACCTTTAACTTTGCACGGCATCTAAAAAAGGTGGCGATCCTGTGAGAGATGCTAAAAACACAGCGAAATGCGGCATAGTGATCAAAGACGCTGAAAATAATGATTTCTTCATGAATTGGGCAACGCTATTTCTGATATTATACAGCTGATGGAAATACAGGACACACATCATGATTTCTGAAATATTCTCAGGGGAATGTTTCTCAGCTGTATGACTACAGGCGGCACTGCTCAAGCCATCTTTATCAAACAAATGCCTTGCATCTCTAGATATCAGTGTGTTGTACACAGCTGTATTTTTTACATACCAGCCATAGCAGGTAGACTGAAGTCTATACACAATCCATACACAGCTAACCCCTGCGCTTTAAATTATATTGACTGAATCAAAGCTTAGTTCATTTGTTTGTTTACAGAGCTTCTCTTCCTTCACTGAACTCTATGACTTTGGGCCGATGTATAACCATGAATAAGCCAATAGTGCTGTCAAACAACACTGTTGGTGTTGAATACATTTTTGCTTGATGTTTAATCGAAACCCTAAGACAAATATAATAAGTCCCATCTACTCCTGTTTGATTCCTTGACGATTATCTGCTCATCTGATTTCCATCTTCCATTTCTCAGTGATGTGGCTTGAAAGGTTCTTTGCTTCTGGTTTTTCATCCCAGTCCATGCATGTAAGGCAAGATTTTAGTGTACTTCATAACATGTCACGATTCACTGTGGGACTATGGGAATAGACCATTTTGAGGCATAAGGCAGCGTTGATGTAAATTTGTTGAGACAGTCACTATTCACACGTACGATGCACTGAAAGATAAGAGATGCGGTTTGTTGGTTTGTCACAAAAACCCTTGGGATGTGGGAGCATGCTGAAACAAACTTGAAAAATAGGGGGCGTTTAGCCTGTAAAACTGACCTTTGGCAGAAATGCCTTCTCAAGGTTGGGGATAAACTGGGTTGGCTCCTTTCCTACAACATCTCTCTGTAACGAGTTTCAGAAGACTGACAAGGAGGGTGGACACAGAGGCAGGGGTGTAACTCAAAAGGTAAGCTTTTTAATTAATATTTGGGAAAACAGTGTGCACAAAACAATCTTTACAAGAGCTCTCTCTCTTAGCCAACACTGGACTGGCATTCTCCAGCTAACTGGCAGTGCTGTGGCTCTTTTATGCCGCTCTCCCCGTGCTCACTGGAATTAGAGACAGGTGTTAGACATAATTTAGCTCAGGTGCAAGCGCCCTTACCGCTTTCCCTCTCCGGACGGGCGCTTGACCACGCCCCCGCTGCCACATACCCCCACCGCCCGACTCAGGCCGGGGCGTCATCCGGCCTGCCTACCACTCCCCCCCCATTTCTGGAAAGGAAGTCGGCGACAGCCATCTGCACCCCCGGTCTGTGGACCACCTCGAACTTAAAAGGCTGGAGAGCCAGATACCAACGGGTGATCCGGGCGTTAGTATCCTTCATGCGGTGGCCCGCCCCAGCAGGTAGTAGCGGAGCGTGAGGACCGCCCACTTGATGGCCAGACACTCCTTCTCTACAGTGCTGTACTTCGTTTCCCTCAAGGAGAGCTTCCTGCTGATGTACAGCACGGGGCGCTCCTCCCCCTCAACCACCTGCGAGAGTACGGCCCCCAGCCCTCTGTCTGAAGCGTCCGTCTGCAATAAGAAAGGGAGAGAGAAGCTAGGCGAATATAAGAGCGGCCCTCCACAGAGTGCGGCTTTAACTTGTGTAAATGCCTGTTGGCACTGCTACGACCATTGGACCGGATCTGGAGCCCCCTTTTTAGTGAGGTCAGTCAGCGGGCTGGTGACATCCGAATAATTGGGCACAAATCTTCGATAATAGCCAGCCAGCCCCAGGAACTGCCTCACCCCCTTTTTGGTCTTAGGTCTAGGGCAAGTCGCAATCACCGCGGTCTTGTCAATTTGGGGACGCACCTGGCCATGACCCAAGTGGAACCCCAGATACCGTACCTCCACACGCCCAATCGCGCACTTCTTGGGGTTTGCTGTGAGCCCCGCCCGCCGCAGTGACTTCAAGACCACCCTCAGGTGTTGTATATGCCTCTGCCAGTCATTACTATAGATAATGATATCATCTAAATAGGCAGCGGCGTAAGCGGAGTGTGGGCGGAGGATACGGTCCATCAGACGCTGGAACGTGGCTGGAGCCCCGAACAAACCGAACGGAAGTGTCACAAATTGGTGCAATCCGAACGGCGTGGTGAAGGCGGTTTTTTCACGGGAAATTGGTGTCAAGGGGATCTGCCAATAACCCTTTGTCAAATCCAATGTCGAATAAAAGCGAGCAGTACCTAACCGATCGAGCAGTTCATCAACACGAGGCATTGGGTACGCGTCAAATTTAGACACCGCGTTGACTTTTCGATAGTCCACACAGAACCGGACAGATCTGTCACTCTTGGGAACAAGAACGACCGGGCTAGACCAGTCGCTGTGGGACTCTTCTATTACCCCCATATCGAGCATCACATCCAATTCGTCCCGAACAATTTTCTTTTTATGCTCGGGGAGGCGATAAGGGCGACTACGAACCACTACCCCCGGCTCGGTCTCGATGTGGTGTTCGATGATGTTCGTACGACCCGGTAGAGGAGAAAACACATCTGCAAACTCTTTTTGCAACTTGGCAACCTCTGAACGTTGGCACGGGGAGAGGTGGTCTCCGCAAATGACCGGGGCATTGTAATCGGGCTTTGGATTCACCTCCGGTCCAAGCTCCGCCCTCTCTGGAACCACCGTAGCCAATGACACAGGGACTGCCTCCCTCCATAATTTAAGGAGATTGAGGTGGTATATTTGACGCACGTCCCCCCTATCGGTTCGCTTAACCTCATAATCGAGATCCCCCACTCGTCGTGTGACCTCAAAGGGCCCTTGCCACTTGGCGAGTAATTTGGAGCTCGATGTGGGGAGCAATACAAGAACTTTGTCTCCCGGTGCAAATTCCCTTAGCTGAGTACCCCTGTCATACAGCCGGCGTTGGCGTGCTTGAGCCTGGAGCAAATTCTCCTGTGTTAGTTTCCCCAGTGTGTGGAGTTTTGCTCGAAGATCAAGAACGTATTGAATTTCATTTTTACTACTTGAAGGTCCTTCCTCCCAGGCTTCACGGATGACGTCCAGCACTCCGCGCGGGCGCCGCCCATACAGCAGCTCAAACGGGGAAAAACCCGTGGAGGCTTGCGGGACCTCTCGTACTGCAAATAACAGGGGGTCAAGCCATTTATCCCAATTCCTAGCGTCTTCGTGTACGAATTTACGAATCATATTCTTGAGCGTTTTATTAAATCGTTCCACTAGGCCATCTGTCTGCGGATGGTACACGCTAGTGCGAATTGATTTAATGCCCAACAGATCGTAAAGTTCGCGAAGTGTGCGTGACATAAATGTTGTGCCTTGGTCGGTGAGGATTTCTTTTGGAATCCCCACCCGGGAGATTATTTTGAAGAGTGCCGCAGCAACACTGCGTGCTGAGATGTTGCTCAGAGGCACTGCTTCCGGATATCGCGTTGCGTAATCCACTAGGACTAACACAAAACGATGTCCCCGTGCTGTCCGTTCTAATGGCCCGACGAGGTCCATTCCAATTCTTTCGAAGGGGACCTCGATTAACGGAAGAGTGCGCAATGGCGCTTTTGGGGTGGCCGGTGGGTTTACCAGCTGGCATTCACGGCACGTCGCACACCACCTGCGGACGTCGCCGGAAATGCCCGGCCAATAAAAACAGGCTATTAAACGGAGAAGTGTTTTTCTTTCTCCTAGGTGACCCGCCATGGGATTATAATGAGCCGCCTGGAATAACATTTCCCGGCGACTCCGTGGAATCAACAATTGAGTGATATTTTCTTTTGTTTGAGTGTCCTGCGTCACTCTGTACAACCGCTCATTTATAATCGCAAAATAGGGGTATGCGAGAGCGATGTCCGGCTGGAGACGCTGACCATCAATCGTCTTCACCTGGTCAAACGCGTGCTTAAGGGTCTCATCCCGTGACTGCTCCAAAGGGAAATCTACGTCAGGGAATTCCCTGCGAAGGGGAGGGGCGGAAGGCCCGCCCCTTCCCTCGTCATCCTGATTCGGAGCAGCCGAGGATGGCCCCGGCTCTGCCTCCCCTGCCAAAGCATCGCACATCACACATCTCCCCAATCTAATGCAGGACCCATCCTTCCCAGTTCCCCCTAATACATGCTTAAATGCAGGCCAATCGGTTCCCAAAATCAGAGGATGGGTGAGGCGGGAACTAACCGCTGCCTCCACTTTGTTTTTTTCCCCGAAATTTAAGCAGCAAAGTCACCTTCGGATAGCTGTGAACATCCCCGTGCACACACCTCACCTTTACCCGCTTAGCCGTGCCCAAAGCCTCGGGTTGAACCAAGCGTTGATGGATGGTGGTCTGATTACAACCGGTATCCAGCAAAGCTTGGTGTGTACCCCCCTGGATTCTTACCGGAACCCGGTACGCTCCAGCCCGATCGGGGGCAGCGTGTGGGAGATCGGCGACCCGGACCACCGCCCCCACCTTCATCAACGGACACCGCTCGTGGAAGTGGCTCGGGTCCCCAGACCTCCAACAGGCCGGCCCAGGCACCACACCCGTACCTGCTTCAACGGACGCCCCCACCTGAGGGGGAGAGCGGCTGTAGGTTATGGAGGGGGAGTGTGATGAGGCTGACTTCTGGAGTGTTGAACTCTGCCAGGCTCCTCGCCTGTGTGGGGCAGTAACGGGACCTGGAGAGAGGACAGAGCGAGAGGGTTGGGGGGAGTGGGGAAGAGCGGAAGTAAACACGGGGAGGGGGAAGAGAGGGAGAGAGAGATAGAGAGAGAGAGGGCTCGTCCGCCCTCGGGATCACCGCGATATGGTCCACCGCCAACTGGACGGCAGCTTCCAGCGACGCCGGGTGGTGGCACTGGACCCACTCCGCCGTTTTCTGGGGCAAGCGTTGGATGAACTGTTCCAGCACCACCTGATCGACGAGGCCCTCGACGTCGCGGTCCCCCACTAACAGCCACCTCCGGCAGGCATCGCGGAGCCGCTGGGCAAAAGCAAACAGTCGGTCGGACTTCTCTAGCTTCATGCCCCGGAAGCGCTGTCGGTTTTCCTTGGGGCTCCGACCTACCCGCTGCAAGATGGCTTTCTTTAAATCGGCATAGGCCAGGAGGCTTGTTGTCGGCAGTTGTTGCGCCGCGAGTTGGGCTTTCGAATTCTCCCAATTTGGAATGCCCAATTCCCACTACTAGTAGGTCCTTGTGGTGGCGCAGTTACTCGCCTCAATCCAGGTGGCATGTGTAGGCTCATACTACTCTACGTGCCCCATTGAGAGCGAGAACCACTAATCGCGACCACAAGTAGGTTACCCCATGTGACTCTACCCTCCTTAGCAACTGGGCCAATTTGGTTGGGAGACTCCAAGTGTGGTAGACAGCGTCAATACTCGCTGAGCTTCCCAGACCCCCTGTGGAATGGTAATTTAAGTTGTCCTTCCTTTTTATATCCCACTCCTTCTGTGGGTTTTGGTTGTGTTGTTTTTACTAGTTTGGTGCTCTTTAATAGATGTTGTGGGCCTACAACCCCTTTATGAAAACATTTTTCATTCATTCTTCTCATTTATTTTGTAGATTTTCTTGATTTCTTGATTTTCTTGATCTTGTTTAATCTGCTTGATTGACCTGAGTGCAGGTGTCAACTGGTGATATCAAAAATGGCATCAGAAAAAAATATTAAAAGTTAGTTTTTCATCTGTCAAATTCTATCTAATACGCTCTAATGCACAAATAAATATCAAGAGAATATATAGGTTACTGATATAACATATATATATATGTGGAAGTACAGTATAAAAGAGAAAATCAATGGACATTTTCATGCTTTTGTATTACAAGATTAAACGGGCCTCATGAATACTTCTTTCTGATTTGTCAATCGTGGTATTGTGTGGTCAGATATAACTGTATATTGACTGTTATACAGGATAATTGACAGTTGTCCCAGGCAACTGATTTCCTACATTGATGTGCTAGTTTCATGTCTCCATATCCCTCCATGTTCTCTTTTGTCTCACATAAAAGAGGTTTGCGTTGGGGTCCTGATCACCTTGTCTAAGTTTATGACAGGATGACTGTACCTTATCCTCATCCCTATGCATATTTGACAAATCTCAAATGTTTTTAAAATATGACAAAATTATATATTAAATTAAGAGGCTAGTAAACATCACTGCAACTCCTTAACTATACAAAATGTGAACAGTAAAAATCAGTGAAAAAGATCAGTGAGAAAGCTCTTGGTTTATACTGTAGGAGGGTAAAAGTAATGAATAAGATTGGTTTTGGGCTGAATGAAAATTAAGCATTTTGCAGATCAGCACTCTGAAATGCTGAACAACACCACAAATTTTTCTCCCCACAGGAAACTCCAAAAATGAAAAGCAGAAAAAAGAGGACCTCTTCGGTGCAGTGCATGGGCCATTTTAAGCAGGGAACATTTACATCCTTTTGTCTTCCACCAGAGGAGCTAAAGATCTGGAATTTTATGATGGTAACCAATCTGTTTTTGCTCAAATCCTGATTTGAGATTCTAAAGGCATGAAGATGCATCAGCCACCATTAATTTAAACAGGATACAGAGGATGTTGCAAAGAATGTAGCCTTCATCTTTGAGCACAGTTCACTTATCTTCCTGCTACATTTCTTGGAAGCATCCCTCACGAATTTGGACCTCATAAGTGGTACAGGGCACACTGAAATCCCACAGCAGTAGAATTGATTGTGGAGCAATTCTCTGATGCCCCTTGTGGAAAAGGATGGATAAATATAGAGAGGAAAATTGCTTTCTCTGACCTCCTCACCTTCCAAAGACTCCCTGTGCAAGAGGTAACTATACTTACAAGAAAATAATTGGTCATGCAACTAAAAGGCAGATCACTTTGTTATGAACTTCCAGATGGATATTTATGACAGGGCTACAAATAAAATATGAACTGGTAGATTTCAAGCGGAGTGTGTTTTATATTTTGAAACACTGAAATGATATTGACCACAAAATCTTTTCCCTAATCTGCATTTATTGCAGCTTATTGTGGTATTATGGTTTTCTCCATAGATGTCAATGTTCAGTAATGACAAATCAGATCAATGGAAATCAAATTTGAAGCCTGCATGTTTGTAATATGATCATATGTATGTGCATAGGAACAACAAAAACATCATAATGATAATTAAGAATATTTTGTAAACAAATAAAAAAAATATATTTCTCAACATAAATCATCACGTATGGACCAATGATGATATCTTCTGAGACAAGTCATGTTAGTCAACTTAGAAGAACTAAACAAATATTTCAGCTAAATAAAACACTTCTAAAACATAATCCTTTTGTCCAAAAGTCAACTGTAAACCATGTCTGCCTTGGTGCATAAAATTGTCATAGAATATCAGATTTATTATTTATCAACAGCATAATTTCCAGAGTTTACCCAGAGTACTTTCAGAGTTTATTTTTAAGTAAATTCCTTTTCACTTCACGCAATATTATGGTATGTTTATGATTTAATAATGAATAATAATGCATTAAAACAATTTAACTGGAAGTAATACAATAATGCAAAAAGGGTGCTGTCAAGTTAACTGGCAAATCTGCTAAAGTTGAATGGTGCATGTTGTTTCTAAGGCTCATTTTTAAAATAATGATGAATAACATTAATTTCTTGAAACTATCTATGTATCAACATCATCACTTAGCTACACGAAAAACATTCCAACAGATAATTTTGTCATTAATAATGAAATGACAGCTAAACAAAAATGCTACCATGGAAGAGAAATTATGTTCTCAGAGGAGATCCATTGCAGGAAGTTTGTTCTTCCAGTATTCAGTAAATGATTTATATTTACTATTTATATTGCTGAAATTTTTCAAAAAAGTGCATTTGGTCTCTAGTTAGAATGCTAATGTTTACAAATTAATAGTTAAGGGGGCCTGGGTAGTTCAGCGAGTATTGAGGCTGCCTACCACACCTGGAGTCATAAGTTTGAGTCCAGGGCATGCTGTGTGACTCCAGCCAGGTCTCCTAACCAACCAAATTGGCCCGGTTGCTAGGGAGGGTAGAGTCACATGGGGTAACCTCCTCGTGGTCGCGATTAAGTGGTTCTCGCTCTCAATGGGGCAAATGCTAAGTTGTGCATGGGTCGTGGAGAATAGCATGAGCCTCTGCATGCTGTGAGTCTCTGTGGTGTCATGCACAATGAGCCATGTGATAAAATGCATGGATTGACTTTCTCAGAAGTGGAGGCAACTGAGACGTCCTCAGTTTGAGGTGAGTAACCGCACCACCATGTCCTCCAAGTAAGTAGTGGGAATTGGGCGTGCTAAATTGGTGAGAAAATGGAATACAAAAAAAAATGCAAAAATAAAAAGTTAACAGATGTTACCACATCAAGCACATTTATAAGTTACCCGACAAATCATTTTTAGAGTGTGTGACACATAACACACTTGAGAAAGCGATCTATATGGTCCTTCCACTGTTTAAATAAAAGTTGAAAAATTACATGAATATTCAAATGAAAATCCATAAATCCACGAGAATTTGCAGATTATGAATCCAGTGATTGCTGTGCTTTAGTAATGAAACTCATTGTGTGAGCATTCAGCAGCCTTGCCCTTTGATCTCACATTAGCTGTTCATTAGTTCACCTGCTGCTGTCTAACATAAAATGAGCTAATTTAATTTCGTGGTGTAGAAGAATCCAGAAAGTGCCCAGACATACATGGATTTGTATGTCTGGGATCTGTATGGCAATGCATATAATTTCTGTGAATAAAAGTTCAAATTTAAATAGTGCAATTCAAGTGGCATATAAAGATATTCGCTCCAGGCTTGAGACACAGACGTCACCTAGGCGGGGGAGTAATAAAAAACCACATTCATCCCGAGGAGGGGCATAATTGGCTTGACCACATCTTGAAACCACTACCTAGTTTATGTGGGGCAATAAACTCACTTCTGCAATCAGCGTCTGTGAACTCCGAGCATTATATTCCAGCTTGATGCGCACTGTCCCACTGACATAATGGGCTAGAAAACTCTCCAAACATGATGGATAACAACACATTCACACAGATTTCGCAAAGCACATAGTGTTGTTTTTAAATCACTAGAAAGTGAGTAAATCCTGTTCAGAAGCCATAATTAATGGTGCAATGATCGAATCCAATGTGAGTCAGAGTTGCGCGTGGGGCACTGGACGAGGTGACGGAACCAGCGAGCACTTGGATCAGAATCACTCAGCGCACACACTGAGTCCGACGGGACACTTGGTGGTTGCGGTGTGCCTCGGATTCATCGGAACTTTTGGGTTTCTCAACAACACGCTGGTTCTGATTCTGTTCTGTCGCTACAAAGTGCTGCGCTCGCCCATGAACTGTCTTCTGGTGAGCATCTCGGTGAGTGATCTGCTGGTGTGTGTCGTCGGCACTCCGTTTAGCTTCGCCGCCAGCACGCAGGGACGGTGGCTCATCGGTCGCGCGGGGTGCGTGTGGTATGGCTTCGTCAATACATTCCTGGGTGAGTTTGGACGTTAAAATGATGTCAGTCATCAACTCGTAAAGCAGGTTACGCATGCATCTGCTTTAGTTTGGTACTTTTCAATCTTCCGGGAGCTCTGAGATGACCATATTAACTGCACTGTATTGGTATAAAGCTGAGATTGCCTTAGTTGGCTGGCAATTGCAAATCTATTGTTGCATCTATTTATAACATAATTCAGATTATTCAAGAACTCAATGTAATAACAGTATGTAGTGGATATCTCCCCATTACGCAAAGGTGGAATGTAGTGTAGTGTACTTGCAAGGTTATTGAAGCTGTAAACCAAGAAAATTGTTTAATCCTGCATGTATCGAGGTTATTAAGATAGTTTTGTTTTCGATATTACACATATTCAGCGATAAACGACGATACCTCCTAAACGGCTTAGCAAATACTTTCCAAAATAGTTTTACTGTAAAACGTATAACGCTAATAATATGCCACAAGCTTGGTTTCATTATTTTCACTCGATATTATGAGCTTTTGCCTGAAAACCCGTCGCAATGTGAATTACCCCGGGAAGAGTTCCTCTTGGGCATAACGGTAAGGGACAATGGAGAAAACGCAATTTTCCATTTTTTGTTGTTGTTTGTTTGTTTTTGTAATAGCTTGGTATGTGAACTGCATGTCCAAAATTAACTTACTTTTTGTAATAATATATATATTATATATATATATATATATATTTTTTTTAATGAGATAGATGCAAGAAACCAGCAACTGAGGAGAACCAGGGGCTGATTATGCCAATTTGTATTTTATGGCCCCCCGGTCCAATTATCTTTTAAAGTTGAGATCTACGCAATCTATTTTCATTGATTTAAGACTCTTTAATAACTGCTCTGTTGTTTATAGTCAGATTAATTCAAACACACAGCACAGATCTGGTGAAGAATCCACTCAACCAAAACATGTTTGCTGAACAGCCACTGTTTAAAGAGACAGTACCATTTTAAGTTCTGTTATACATCACGTATACTCAATATAAATACTACATATTATGCATACAAAATGCATATATTTAAAGGGGCCACAATAAATTATGAAATGTGTATTTATATGAAGTATTTATTTCAAACACTTTAAATATTGATGAATTTAACAAATACAGCAGGCTCCTGCAGTATCTATGCAAGGGTTTGGTGAAATTTCACAAAGAGTTCAGGAAGTTTTGGCTCAGGCTGCTATATCTTTTCAACTCATCTGAATGATGGGGTGTGTTCCATTCAGAAGTGATTATCCCTACACCCTATTTCCTTCGAAGACTTTACCCTCCATTGTGTGAGCTTTGAAGGGCTGAAATTTGTGGGGATAAAAAATAGTGGTCAATTGGTCATTTTTGGGGAAATTCTGTTTGGAACAACCCAACAGCTTCGTTACTATTATCATTCTTCCATCGAAAACCCAGCAAAGGCATCATTTATGTCTTTTATGGTTTTCAAATTGTGGGGCGCACCTCCTCAGGGGGGCACTAGAGCATGTCAGGTGAGGCGCGGAGAGTGGTAAAATTTTTTTATTAAATCATATATATATATATATATATATATATATATATATATATATATATATATATATATATATATATATATATATATTGTATTAACTTTAACTATTATATTATAATTCAAACATTTTTTTAAACAGTTCTGAAAATAATAATAATAGGCACCAAAAAAATATTTATAAAGAATCTTTGTGACAATTCTCTGATATTTGTCAAGCCCACCAATAAAGCAGACATGACGCATTAGTGTGTAATTACAATAGAGCGGTTTCTGAGACCACCAAATTTGAATCCTTCAGTTTCATGGGTCAAGCCCAAAACATGAGCAGTTTTTAAGTTTAGGATTTACATGGACAGGATCAGTTGATGCACCACAACCTTTATGTGTCGTCTGGAGATTTTAGCTAATGACAGCATGCGACCTGCTAAACTCAGCAGACACCTTGACACCAAGCATGCTGAGGTAGTGTGAAAACCGTCTGAGTTTTTCCAAAGAAAACTTCATGCCTTTCAAGGTCAGAAAAAAGTTGACGGAGAATTTGTCAAATTAAATATAAGACCACTAAAGCTTCATATCACAATGCGCTGATTGTCTCAACAAACTTAATCAGTACTTTTGAACCACACAAAGTAAAAGATCAATATATTTTTTTTTTTCAGAATGTAGAGCAAACGTGCAGTTATAGCAATGAATAGTATAGTAAGCATTTTTGTTCGGCAGTCCTTTTATGCAAAGAATAAAGCTTAGCCATATAAAGCCTAACATATGAAAGAATAGTCTCATAATAAGAATAATAATGATATTTTTTTAAACCTTTTTTTCTTTAAAATAATGGCATTTTTAGCACATGCTGCTTGAATTCAGTAAATACTACTGAAATATCAGTAACAATGGAAATGTTATTGTTAATTTTACTTGATCAAAATCAGCCAAGATTTCACATAAAAATATGAGTGCGTCAAAACATAAAGGTAGCTATTTTGGAAATGACTTTACAAGGTCTTCTACTTCCAGAAGAGCATGGAAACTTTCACCAGATGACAGTAGACATCTCATACACATCGTAATGATGTAGAGGCTTTAGAAAGTCATGTATCAAATACGATATGCACTGTGTTATAAGGTTAAAGAGTTGCTCAAAAAATTTCATTAGAAACAGGAAGGCAAAAGAGGGCTGGGGGGCACTCATGGTCACAGGGAACTGTTGATAAGCTCTGGGGCCCACATATTTAAGCATATATAAACATTTGTTTTCAAGTTTGGTGGAACGTGAGACCTTGCAGCTCAGGGCCCCCCCGGGGCCCTGATAGTCAAGGTCCCCTAGGCGTGTGGCCCCATTGTCCCAGTCCATAATTCACCTATTAGGAGCACAGTGGGCAACTTTCACAACCTTTAATTTTACCCCTACTGTTTGAATAGGGAACTATATGTCCAAAATTAACCTTGTTTTTGTTGAAGGATATAGAGACATTATAACATGTAAGGAAGGGCAGCCGGTAGAGTTCCTGATGAGCCATTATGCTCCCTATACACATAATATACGTATAGGGAGCAGCATTACTGCAAATATGTGTTATATGTAATAAATGAGTAATTGAATCATTGATTCAAGTAATTAGTTAAAAACTGCCCCTGCGTTTCAAATGTGATAAGTCAGCCTCCAAAGGGCTTTTCAAAAGGGAGAACAATCATGATACCCATTCTGTAAGATCTCTTCAAACTGAATTTCCAATAAAAAATTACTTACATGGTGAGTTCTAAATAAACATTATTTTTGAGCCCAGGGGCAGACTGGCCATAGGGAGAACCGAGACTTTTCCCGGTATGCCAGCTGCGAAATGGGGCCGAACGGACAAACACCATCCTCACTCAACAATGGTTTTTGGGCTGGTTTTTATTTCCAATCGAGGGCCGATTTCTCTTCCCAGTCTGCCAATGGTTGAGCCCCACATCTATTAGCTCTACAAAGATTTTACAGTGGATGGTAAAGTCTTAGAAAGAAACAGTGCATACAGTATGTAGGGATGATCACTTCTGAATGGAATTCAACTTGTGTTGTTCACAACGGTTTTTAAGACATTATTTACTCTTTCCTGGACCATGAGTGCAGTTCATGCATGCATGCTTTCTATTAAAATCATTGTATGACAACCAGTGTCCCTGTCATACAACTTCAATCTCAACAGCTGTAACATATTTCTACTAGTTGTAAGTACTGTAGTTGTAAGTACTTGTAGTACTTATTAAAACAATTGTGCTATTTTACATCAGACCATACCCAAACGCTCCTTTTAGGCTTTGTATCATTACACGAAAAATTGTTTGGCCTCATTGTAATTATATATGGTCCACTGTGTATAATCAATAGAGAACTGGCAGTCAGAGACAACTCGCATGAGACCGTACACCTGCACTTCACAGTATTCAGTGAAGTTACAGCTGCCAACAATTTCAGGTATTTTTAGTTTCCTTTGAGGTTATCTGGCACAAATGACAGTAAAACATACAATGATTGAGAAGGAGAGCACAATGAAACAGATTTGTCCCTTACCAGATTCAGTAATAGGCGCCTGTCGTAGCTTGATGTACGCTATATTTGCAGTCCACACAAAATACACTCTAACCAGACTTTGCCCGTTTGCTCTTCTTTGTAAACAAACCTTTGCTGGCAATGAGGGTCTGCAGCTATTACTCATAACACTAAGAGTTATTGTATTGTCTCTGTTTCTCTCTTCTGTTTGTACAGGCATTGTGTCTCTTATCTCCCTGGCAGTGCTCTCTTTTGAGCGCTACTGCACTATGATGGGAACCACGCAGGCCGACTCTACCAATTACAGAAAGGTAGCCATGGGTATTGCCTTTTCCTGGATGTATTCCATGGTTTGGACTCTTCCTCCACTGTTTGGATGGAGCCGCTACGGTCCTGAGGGTCCCGGCACCACCTGCAGCGTCAACTGGGATGCCAAGACGGCCAACAATGTGTCTTACATCGTCTGTCTCTTTTTCTTTTGCCTTATTCTTCCCTTCATCGTGATTGTCTACAGCTATGGCAGACTCCTTCAGGCTATTACACAGGTAGGTGTTTATATATCTAAGATATTAAGTTCAGAGCTTATAATATAGGTTAATATTAAGCTCATTTATGAGTTAAGCTACTCTTACAGCTTTGGCTTAGATGTATTTTTTAATTGCATGTTGTAAATGATGCATGGTAAATTTAGACAGGCAGCTCGTTGGAGTTAAGAGAGTAATTCAATAATTCATTAAATGTTTTTTTCTCCTTTTTAAGTAAAAATGGCAGTTAGCAAATTCAGTGAATGAAACATAATTTCGGGATGAATTATTTGTTCCATACACAGCATTCCTGAATGTGTGAAACTATTTTAATATGTCCCCCAAAAACTGTGGCTCTGTGGCACTTTACACATTGTTCTGTTCTTCAGTTTAAATTAGCATAATATTCACTCATTCACTCAAAAATTCTGTCATCATTTACTCACCTTCATGTTTGTCCAAACCTGAATGAATTTCTTTCTTCTGTTGAACATTAAAAGGAAAAGTTAGCCCAACCTGATCTCACGACAAGTTTAAGAATAGTATGAAATGACTCCAGCCAAGTCTCCTAAGCAACCAAATTGGCCCGGTTGCTAGGGATGGTAGAGTCCCATAGGGTAACCTCCTTGTGGTCTCTATAATGTGTTTCTCGCTCTCAATGGGGCGCGTGGTCAGTTTTGCGTGGATGCCGCAGAGAGTAGAGTGAAGCCTCCACACGCGCTATATCTCTGTGGTAACGTGCTCAACAAGCCACGTGATAAGAGTCACTACCCCACCACAAGGACTTAGAGCATACTGGGAATTGGGCATTCCAAATTGGGGAGAAAAAGTGGAGAAAAAAAAAAGAATAGTACAAGAAAAACATTTATTATTTACCACGGATAAAGAGACAGGTGTGGATTTGAAGTAGCGTTTTGATGATTTTTCATAAGTTTTACCCCAAACCTAAACCTAAATATAACTATAAAATGTAATACCACCATGAATTGTTGTGAATTTTCATGATACCATATTGGTTAGCCAGAATGTTAGCCTAAGTTTCAATTCGCTTTTATTGTATGGAACAAAATGTTATGAAAGTGAAAGGTGACAGAGACTGAGACATGAGGGTTAGTAAATTATTTTTGTGTGAACTGTCCCTTTAATTGCTGAAACTCCAAAGTAATTCTCTTAGCGAATAGCATAAATTAAAAACATTTTGAATTATTTGGCTCATAGCTTACTGTGCTCCTCTATAATTTCCATTTAGGAAACAAGATTAGCTCCTTTACAACCATTCACCAGGAGTTGTCCTGTGTTTTCCAATGTCGGCAGTCAGCAACAATTGGAGATTATTCTCAATGTTTTGCGTGAGACGTTTTGAATGCAGATGAAGCACGATCGTATGTTGGTTATGAAGAAAATCATGTCAGAATTTGCATGGAGATGGGTAGAAAACAACATTTTGAAACGAGCCTTCGTTTTTATTTAATGTCCCCTGAGTGGCCCAGTTTTCTGAAGTAAACAAAACGCAAACACTTTCAAAGCTCCCACAATTGCTTTCTCCCCACCCCTCGCCTATTAGTTAACAGGGGCTACCGACTGCTCACATCAGATGCACTGACAAAGCAAAGTGCTTTGATTTGCAACTGAATTGCTTTGGAAAGCAACAATGAATGAAAATCTTCTCTGCTTCTAAGTAGAGAACAATGTTGGATGAGATGTTTCAGCACTTTTTCAAAGACTTTTCACGCTTCCTAAGTGATCTAAATTCATGTTGATTCAAATTGGACTGATATACGCATTCCAATTTGATCTTCCTAAATAAGGTCATTAATGCTTTTCAAGAGAGTAAACTTCACCCTTTTTTCACATCTTTTAGCACCGCCAACCAGAGTCACCCAGACCCTGTCATTGCATGAACATGAGCAGTTTCTGCATAAACATTCTGAAATGCTTTTACTGTGTGTGTGAATCCCTGCTAAATCTCATTTTGGCCTGAAGGTTATCAATAGATACATGCACAGTGCGATTCACACCTTCATTCTGGTGGGTGTCCCTTGGTTAGGTAATCAACAGCATAAGCTTATTTAAGATTCCGTAATGTGACTTAATTGAGTGTCTTCATGTACGTGTGTGTGTGTGTGTGTGTGTGTATGCCTTGTGTATTACAAAAACATACAAGGCCACACAATCCACAAAGCTCTCTTACTGTATCCTTTACAGCATTCCTGAGACATCAAAAAAGGCTGAATGATTCAAATGATAGGACTTCATTAGACTATACACATTCAGTTAGAGAACTTTCAGTGGAGCTATTAACATGCTTTGCCAAGCAAGGTCAACTGCAATATAATTAAGGATTCCAGTAAAAAGACCTGTGTGTGGAGCTGTGATTATACTGTACATGTCGTATTCTAGTATGTAGGTCAAGATAAGACTTAGAGATAGACATCAATGGTGTGATCTAACCTCAGTGATGTCAGAAAATACAACAGATACATGCTCCTGCATGCCTGATAACCTTGATCATGGACTCTCTTGATAGAGGCAGGAATAAAGAGAAGCCAGCAACATCCTGAGCGGAAATCATTTCCAATTAATGAGTTACAACACCCCACTGGGGCAGAGGGAGGGAACCACAAAAAGCATTTTCATTGAGAACCATCACTGGGCTTATGGTCTTGTTACTAAAGATTAGATTAGTTGTTCCCAAACTTTTTACAGTGGCGTACCCCTTCAAAAATTCAACATCTTTTTGCGTACCTTCTCTCTAACGCATAGATAAAGTGTATGTCTGTTTAACAAAGTTATCTTTGTGAAACTCCCTTGTATTAAACAGGTTATATTTTTACATGTTTTGTACATGTTATATTAATCGTACACATACTGAATACATTTCTTACCGATCGAGATGGGAATGTTAGGTATGATATAACTGCATAACTTGAAAACTTCCCCCTCATGGTTCATAATAACAGCGTTTGGTTCTGTGTCTAGAATTGCGCATCACAGCAGGTATGGCATTGCCGGCTGAATTCGAGCGTTGTGGGTAAGTATCTGTGCAATTGCGCAGTCAGCTCAAGGTGCTTTTTTATGTCACATTTGACACTGTTAGCAAGGTTGAGGTTGAGCTCATTTGCTGAAAAAACATCATGGAACAATGTAAAAACAGGTTTCTACCGTGCGAGCAAATGTGATTGAAACTTATTGCGTGTGAATATGGAAAATTATTTGGTGCTGCTGAAGTCTGGCACCAGTCATCAAAGCTTTTGAACTTATACCATCAGTATCAAAAGTCCCTATGCATTTAACCTTAAATACAAATTGCGTTTTAAACTGCGAAATAATTTTTTTTTTACTAAAATCGTGGACGACTGACATGTGTGAGTCTGGTAAAGGTGTGAAGTATTTTACTTGCTATCACTAAGCTACGTCACCTAGCACTGGACTGGCTGACGAAAAAGATACTTGTGTGATGCAGGACGCATAAGTAGATGCATTTTTTTAACCGCAAAAGATAGGGTTATTTCATTGCATATTTTTCTGATCTTAATGACACAACCATTTTGGTGTTTCTACACTAGAGGGCACACAAAATAATTTTTGTCAGTGAGAAATACATGAACTGCAGGTTTGAATGTTATATTAGTCTATGATGAAATTGAAAGAACGGTAAATCTCAGAATGTTATTCGCGTATCCCCATTGTCACATCAGGTAACCCCAGTTTGGGAAACACTGGATTAGATGAATGATTACATGTAGGCACACACAGAGTCTTGGGGATTGAAGATTAAGCGCTGTATATAATTTGTGGAACTTTTTGACCAACCAAGGATCCAGTTGCAGGGGAATCCCTTTTGAGTAGAGTACTTTGGTACATACTAATAAGGCTGGCCATAGAAACTCATGTCCTCTTCTACTTTAAATCTATTCAGACATGTTTTGTAAGTTTGGTTCTCAGGTTTGTGTGCAGCTTGGTGTGACTGTACCAAATCAAAGTGGTTTCGCACTTGAATGGCCCAAGGGGTGTTTGAACTACTGCTCTCATGCACTCTCGTGAACTCACACAGGAGAGCAACTGTAATTATTACTAAATAATAAGTTAGATTTAGTTTTTTAGTTTTTTCTCACCAAACCTTATCATATGCCTCCAGAACAAGGCATGAGTCACATGGAAACATTTATTAGACTTCTGAATAATACTTTTGCATCCTTTTGAAGCTTGAAGAGGTGGTCACCATTGGCTGCCATTGTACTTTTTCAAAATTTCTCAGTTTTTGTAACAAAAAAGATAGAAGATAGTCATAAGAGGTTAGAATATAACTGCTTTTTCTAGTGTCTAATGAGTCTGGTTTGATGTCTGTACAGCTGCACGTTGCCTAAACCGCTTGAGTTCCACTTACTGCCCCCTGCTGAAAACAGGTGCTACTTCAAGGTTCAATTGTTCCATTAGTTGGAATTTTCCTGTACTTTTTTCTCTGTACTATTGTGGTGAGAAGAATAGCATCTAATGCTATTCTGAGATGTGGGTTGGCGCTGTTTTGGCGGCACGAGGGGGACCTACACAATCTTAGGCAGGTGGCTTTAATATTGTAGTTGATCGGTCTAATTAATCGCACTGGATTAACACGTTAAATAGACAGCCATAATTGTCCATTTTGGGATAAATAGATTAAAAATAGGTTATTGGCTGTGATGTAACTTAAGCCTATTTTTAAAAAAGGTCTTCAATACGTCATGCTATGACCAACTATTTCAACAGGAAAAAGTCAACACAGGAAAGTAAACTGCACTCATTAAGCAATTTCTTATGGTCTTTAAAGGTTTAGTTCTTTTTTTAATTCTTTTGTCGTTTTCTTTTGAAACCCAAATAACTTCATATCTTTGTGGAATGCAAAAGGAGATATTAGGAACTGCCCCAGTCACTATTCACTTTTACTGAAAAAAGATGCAATAAAAGTGAATGGTTAATGAGTCTAACATTGTATCTAAAATCAACTCTTGTGTTCAATGGAAGAAAGAAACTCAAACAGGTTTAAAACAACACAAGGGTGAGTAAATGATGACAGAATTTTCATTTTTGTGTGAACTATTGCTTTAAGTGCTGTTTAATTATTTCAGACTGCATTTACTGGCACTTGATAGATTTATAAACCTATTTTGAGAATATGCATTTGCATAATGGTACCCTGAAGGTAATAAAATCATTCAATTTGATCAAAGGCAATTTTCCTAATCCGCTGACTTCAATTTATTTGGATGTCATTTAGCAAATAGCAATTATAAGGCAAGTGGTGCATTAGATCAGATAACTAAAGATCTGTAGCCACTGTATAAGAGCAGTTTTAGCTCCTCTCTGCTGGTATCGAAGATGGAATACTGATAAGCTATAAATCAGTTAACACCCATATGTTTATATAAGATGTGACTCCACGATCGTTCGATGCTATAGAGTCTGACGGGACAGGTGTCCGATATATTCACCCTCTGATCTGCTATATCACAGAAAGAGCTATAAAAATGACATGTGATTTTATTTTAAATAGTAACTGTAACTCTTTTGCAGTTCGATTAAGCTGAAGGCTTTGTTTAATTGCATGCATCACACCTCAATCGATTTGATAATGATTAATGCATATTTGCGATCAATAAGACCACAAACCATGGCTCGATTTCACAGAGCAGATAGAGAGGGTTGCTTTGGTAAACTCTACCTTTGGCAAACTGCTATGATCTGAATGTCAACTAAGAAGGCCTGTATGCTTTGTCCCTGTGTCCCCCAGAGGGTGTCACACCGTTATATAAGTTTGAATGAAGACATGACAGAGTTGCTGTCCTCTAGGCTCATAAAGCTGCAGTTACTCTCCCACCTCCTGTCACTCCGCTCAGCCATTTATAATCCCATCCAAAATGTCACCCAGTTGGGGGGCTGACCGCCTTCCCAAAGAACTACTCGGACACGGTCTGTCTCTTTCTGTAAACTCACACGGTAGTTGAAATGGAGTACGCTATGAAAACAGAGGGAGACTGAGCAAAGGACGCTTGAAAAATGTCTGGAAAAGCCCAAAGTTTTACAGTGGATTTTCCACACTTGTTTTTGGGCTATCTTTTGAGACAGTGAACTGTCCATTTGAGAGAGAAAAACAAAGTACATACCTACTACATGACACTTTTCATGAGTCATGAGTCATTTTGAGATCTCTGAAAAGTTTGGACCTGAAATATATTTTTCTAGGAGCAAATTTGCAGATGAATCATTTTTATTTAATTCAGTAAGTTTGATGTTTGAGGTGGTAAAGTGCTTGCCATCGCATATTTGCAACTTTTCAGGCTTCCTAATTTGTTTTAGGTGAGTGGCTTTATGGGTCTCATATTAGCTGCACTCTTTGTTCATTTTGTTTTATTTGTTTTGAAGTCAAGCCTGACTGCTTACAATCTAATTAGTAACAAACCAATACCTTGTAATTAGGAACCTTCTAGAGACTAAGTGTTTGACAGCTTTTTTCCCCCCACTTTGTCAATGAAGTGAAGCTTTCAGTTAATTTCAATTTAGGGAGTTTTTAGATTGTAGGCCAGACTTAAAAGACATTTACTCTAAATGAGCACACTGTCATACTCAAGACAACCATGAACTGAAGCAACAATTTCCTGTTATCCAAACTGTCAGTCCAGAATTGTTATTAGGCCGGATAGAACTGGGTGATTCTCACGAAACAAACACTGAAGTACTCTTAAACTCAACACACACACACACACACACACACACACACACACACACACACACACACACACACACACACACACACACACACACACACACACACATGTTCGTGCAGCTATCATTATGAGGACTCTCCATGGACATAACTATTTTTATACTGTATGAACTATAGATTCTATTTCCTAACTCTACCCTTAAACCTAAATTTTACATTTTCAATAATATTTTTTCCATTGTGACATTATTTTAAGTACATTTTATCCCGCATTTTTAATTACCGCAACAGGTTTGTTTAAAAATAAAAATGTTTTTAATGATGATTTTAATAATTGTTATGGTATAAAATGTTAAATGTTAAAGTAACCATGTTAAAGTATAAAATATGCTTTTTTAAATTTTTTATTAAAATAAGTGACAATTAAAAAGGTAGTACCAAGGAAATAGTTTTATTACGTGTAAACAATTTACATTTTAAAAAATTGCACTAATGGGAATTAGGGGTAAAAAACTGTCATGAAAATAATGTTACAATATGAAAATGTAATGGCCCAAAAACAAGCTTATTTTTTCTGTATGCAAAATATAATTTTAAAATATGAACATGACATTTTCTTAGCCTATTTTTTAAGATTGTCACATTTTTTTTCATTAAAAAACCATAAACCATACTTTTAACCAAATTAAATTGATAAAACCGTTTTTTTACATTTTATTTTGTAAAGGAATTCAATTTGATGGAAATTTATTATGAAATAAAAATCTCAAAATGATTTTTTTTTTTTTTATTACAGATTACGTGAAAATTGTCTATCTACAATTATCTACAGTAGCAGCATGCTACTGCAACTTTCGTTGTGGCATGGACCCTTTTCACATATCCAGGTTTGAGAGTGGAATTAGACACATAGCAGGGTAAACTTAAAGCAAATTTTTTTTGCTTAAAGCAAAAAAACATGACTATGCTTTCACAGTTTAGCAAAAGTAGATAAAAATATAGAGCTCTGGGTAACAGCAGTAAGAAGAGAGAAATAGGCCAAATTTTCGGTCACTCCCTCATCAGCTGTGTTAGAAGCCTCATCACAGCAATGGTAACTGATTTTTTTAAACTTATTCCAGGGTAATATAATACAAAGTACAATGTTATAAATTTACACTAAATTGGAATTATAAAATGTTTGCTACATTTACGTTGTTAAAGAACGTGGAAACGCTATGAAAAGGGTCCATTCCAACAAGCTTTGGAACTTTCATTCGCGCTTACATCTTGGAAATGGAATTTAAACAATATGACTCTGTTCTCTATAGACTCAGTGATTTTCGTAGATTGTAGGTTGTTTTTGCACAGGGTTGATAGTAACAGAATACATATGTGACAGATCTCTAGCTTTCTTTGTTAAGGAGGAAGTGGGAGCCTGGTAAAAATCCAACGTAAGACATATATTTGACACTTTTCAGTGACACAAAATGGCACACACGAACATGGCTGCATGCATCTTTCTCTCTCTCTCCCCTCCGGCGGTTTGGACTGTGCTTTTATCCCTCTCCAGCTCTCACTGCTACACAAAAATGTTAGAGATGATTTTCCACAGGGGTCAATCCTTACCGTTTTCCTCTCCCTACCTCATTCTCCACAGATGTCGCTCGGCCACACCCACAACACCACAACATGTAACAAATGGATCAAGTATTTAAAATGATAAATATTAGCAACTGTATTCCACTACAGTTACAGTTTAAATCATTGGTAATCAGAATAAAGTTACAGTCAAAAAGTATATTGATTACTGAAGAGATTACTTTTTTGTAATGCCTCATTCTATGAACAGAATCCACATATGAACAGAAAGGGATGTCGCTGTGGACACTCTGTGGGGTTTTGAAATTTGGAGCAGCAAAAATAGTTTACCTTGTTTAAATTGTCATGTGAACACTTAGCTTTATGATAAGCTAAAATGCTATTTCATGCCTTTACAAGCATCTTTAACCAGGCACGATTATATTTTATATTTAAGTTGGAACATAACTTTTTTCTCTTGTAAGACCTTTGAGATTATGGCAAAGATGTACTGCCAAATATGTATTCTTAAGGAGAATTTAAATATAGTTCATCCTTAAAACAAGATACATTTACTTGAGTAGCAAAACTGCACAATATATTTAAGCTTTTTTTTTTTTTTCAGAGAATGTATTTGTACAGTGGTGTATTTTCTTTATTTACATCTTTATATTCAGAACAAGTGAAAAAAATCAGCCAGTGCTGAAGAATTAATCCAAAGTATTTAGTTTACATTACTGACTTTAAAAAATCTAACAGAATATGCTTCAAATTACATTTTAAAGCAAGTATTCTGTAATCTGTAATGGAATACTTTTTAAAAGTAACCTTCCCAACCCTGTTTGTGCATTGCTTGATACTGGTAGCACTGGCTGATAGCTCTTAGTTTACAATTTTATTCTAAGCCTTTTCTCCTCGCCTGCTTTGTTTCAGAAAGAACAGACAGCCCTCAGGATGTCACATAATACAGCACACTACACTGTATGTCTCCTGTCACATGTTCCTTAATGCAGCCACTGCTGAAATGCTGTTCTGCACTTCTCAAACAGAAAGTTACAAGGCAAACCATAGAATGTGCCGCATCCACCACATAATGGAGTTCTTAATAAAAGGTGGAACATGTTCACCTAATTCCTTCAATTACAATATCAACCTCTATTTTTGTTCACTTTTCTATTATGTATTAAATCTTATATAATTTATTAATTAAGTATGCCAAATGTGGGATTTAGAGCTCGAGTCCAGTCACATGCTTCAGCTCTCCATCATGGACAGCAAGTCAAATAGAATTCTCTCTCTTAAGGAATATATGTGAACGTGTGAATTACACCTTGCAATGAGCAGTCGTTGTCGATTGGCTGGATGTTAGATAGATGGAATAAATTCGTAGTCCTTTAGGAATCCTCTATAAGAAGGACGGGGTCTTTTCTCCATTATTTGTTTGCTATATTTTATCCTGTTTGTATCCAACCAAGGGTGGCTGAAGAAGCAATGCTATTAAAACAAATGAGTCCTGATTCCTATGGGTCGCTTAGAGCCAGTGCATCTCCTCTCTCTGTATCAACATGCAAGACTAATGACTATAACTGACAGCTTGTGTAAATTACAAGTTGGTATGTACTGTTCTTTATGTGCAAACATGCACAAATGGAATACCTAGTGTGATCCATTGTAAACAATCTTATTGTCAGAGACTCAATGATTAAAGCTTACATTTGTAAATAAATGAATTCCTCAGTACTGAATGCAATTGAATATCAATTGAACACAAACTTGCTTCAAGAAATTCATGGATGATTTAGAGGATATTAGAGTTCACTTATACAGTGTTTGATGTATACTAAATGTAATCAAATAAATGTTCTCTTTTAATAAATCAAACACATACATACATTTTATGCTCGTTTCGAGGACAACAACACCGCCCTCACGGAGAGAGCACTCGCGATCGATACTACAGAGGCTGGTTCACTCTCCGTCTCTGTTGCGGATGTAACCCGATCCTTCCGACGGGTGAACGTTCGTAAAGCCGCGGGTCCAGACGGCATTCCGGGCCGCGTCATCAGAGCATGCGCGAACCAACTGGCTGGTGTTTTTACGGACATTTTCAACTTGTCCCTCTCCCTGTCTGTAGTCCCCACATGCTTCAAAACATCAACCATTGTGCCTGTACCGAAGCAATCAAAAATCACCTGCTTAAATGACTGGCGTCCTGTTGCCCTCACCCCCATCATCAGCAAATGCTTTGAGAGGTTGATCAGAGATCACATCTGCTCTGTTCTGCCCACCTCTTTGGACCCATTGCAGTTTGCCTACCGCAACAACCGCTCCACTGATGATGCCATTGCATCTACAATACACACTGCTCTCTCTCACCTGGAAAAAAGGAACACATACTGTATGTGAGAATGCTTTTTGTAGACTACAGCTCAGCATTTAACACCACAGTGCCCTCCAAGCTTGATGAGAAACTCCGGGCTCTGGGCTTAAACAGCTCGCTGTGCAGCTGGATCCTGGATTTCCTGTCAGGCAGACGTCAGGTGGTTAGAATGGGCAGCAACATCTCCTCATCACTGACCCTCAACACTGGAGCACCACAGGGCTGTGTTCTCAGCCCACTCCTGTATTCCCTGTACACACATGACTGTGTGGCAACACATAGCTCCAATGCCATCATTAAGTTTGCTGACGATATGACGGTTGTAGGTCTGATCACTGACAAAGATGAAACAGCCTACAGAGAGGAGGTGCACACTCTGACACGCTGGTGTCAGGAGCACAACCTCTCCCTCAACGTCAGTAAAACCAAGGAGCTGGTGGTGGACTTCAGGAAGAAAGACAGGGAACACAGCCCCATCACTATTAATGGAGCACCGGTGGAGAGAGTCAGCAGCTTCAAGTTTCTCGGTGTCCACATTACTGAGGAACTCACATGGTCCGTCCACACTGAGGCCGTTGCGAAGAAGGCTCACCAGCGCCTCTTCTTCCTGAGACGGCTGAGGAAGTTTGGAATGAACCACCACATCCTCACACGGTTCTACACCAGCACCGTAGAGAGCATCCTGACTGGCTGCATCACCGCCTGGTACGGCAATAGCACCGCCCACAACCGCAAAGACCTGCAAAGGGTGGTGCGAACTGCCAGAAACATCATCGGAGGTGAGCTTCCCTCCCTCCAGGATATATATAACAGACGGTGTGTGAATAAAGCTCGGAGGATCATCAGAGACTCCAGCCACCCGAGTCATGGGCTGCTCTCACTGCTTCCATCAGGCAGGCGGTATCGCAGCATCAGGACCCACACCACCCGACTACATGACAGCTTCTTCCCCCAAGCAATAAGACTTTTGAACACATGATCTCTCACGATCAACAATCAGCACTGCACTTTATTAATCATCACTCTGTCAATATATTCTCCCAATTCAGTTAGTGTATATATATATATATATATATATATATATATATATATATATTTATACCCTTACCTAGTGTATGTGTATGTGTATTCTACATTGTGTGTATTGTGTACATTTGTTATGTAAATTGTTGTGTAAGTATGTGTACATTTGTTATGTAAATTGTTTTGTGTAAATATGTTGTTATTGTAAAGTGGTTTATGTCTCGTCACTGTCATTACTGCAATGTTGCTCGGAACTGCACACAAGAATTTCACCTACTGTTGCACTCGTGTACACAGTAGTGTGACAATAAAGTGATTTGATTTGATTTGATTGACAACAGCTTCTACGCACCAAAAGTACAGGATGTAATAATACTTTGATGTGTAATTACAACAATTGTCTCATCAACATTTCTTCACTCATATTTATTTATAATGCATGAATAATTTTTTCTTAGCAACTACAGTATACTATCTATAAAACAGTCCCACGGATTCTTTCTTGTATGTTTTATATGGTATTTATAACAACAATCAATACATACTGGACACTGAATTTCATAAAAATTTAATGGGTAAGGGGGCCTAGGTAGCTCAGCGAGTATTGACGCTGACTACCACCCCTGGAGTCACGAATCAAGGGTATGCTGAGTGACTCCAGCCAGGACTCATTAACAACCAAATTGGCCCGGTTACTATGGAGGGTAGAGTCACATGGGGTAACCTCCTCGTGGTCGCGATTAGTGGTTCTCAATCTCAAGGGGGAATGTGGTATGTTGTGCGTGTATTTGCAGAGAGTAGCATGAGCCTCCAAATGTGGAGTCTCCGTGGTGTCATGCACAACGAGCCACGTGATAAGATGCGCGGATTGACTGTCTCAGAAGCGGAGGCAACTGAGACTTGTCCTCTGCCACCCGGACTGAGGTGAGTAACCCCACCACCATGAGGACCTATTAAGAAGTGGGAATTGGGCATTCCAAATTTGGAGAAAAGCGATATAATTACACACAGTAAATGAGATTAGCAGTGGAAGGAGTGTTTGTATTGCTGAACGCACCACCCCTTCCTTAGTTTGAGTGTAAGTACCTAGAATAGAATGCAGACATGAATGTGATGAACTCATTTCGTTGGAATGTTTGCTTAAAGACATTGATTTATGCATGCTGTACAGAAACTGTAGCTTCTTAAAGAATGTAGGGAGACGAAAACGATAAAGGAAGAAAGGGACAGGGAGAGAGACAGTCTCCCAGGAGCTATTTAAGCAGCTGTACTCACAACTGTTCTGCCCACCTGTCAGAGAGAAGATTTAATGATCCAGTCTACTGTATTTGTTTAGTGCATGCGAAGACAGATCAGGTTATGCCCCAAATCAATCAGGAGAGGATCGGCGGGGCCTGTTTAACTGAGGCAGGTTGGTCTACTCTAGAATTTAGAATGAAGTTTTATTCTTTCTTTGCTTTTCTGTCATTCTTGCCTGATCACACTCCTCACTTATATACTGGCCCCTTTTTACTCTTTTTGTTTCGCTCCTTCTCCGGCTGCCACTCTCGCTAAGTCTATTTTGACTTTACTTTTTGCTTCTCACTCAGTGTTCTATCTGTCAGTCCAGCCATCTGTACTTCAACTTCCAACTCTCTTTCTCTACTTACTTTTCTCTCACTTACTGTATGTGTGTCTATTTGAACATACAAATGTATTTTCTCCAGAAAGATCAGAAAGATCTAAATTTTCTTAATTTCATATGTATGTCAGTGTTTTATTGTCAAATAAAATGTCATATTACAAGTATAACTAATTACAACCATTAAAGCACTGAATTATTGTTCCTCACATTTCACTATTACAAATACTTTAACAATTGTATCTATTTTTATAACTGGTATAAGGTAACAGTTACTGTAATTTCTAAGACTAGTAGCATGAAATGAAGCCTTCTTGTATGAAACTAATATTTGTTGATAATCAGTTAGAATTGAATCAGGTGAATTATGAATCAGCAGAATATCAGGTCTACTGGCGAATTAACATGTTTACACAAGTACCTCAGACTGCTTACAGGCATTTTCAAAAAGATATTATGGGCAGAAGAATGATAATTTTCTATGCAAAATTACTTGAATCCAGGAGCTACACTGATATTTCCTTCCATGTTATTAAAAATAAAATAGAGGAAGCCTCCCCGAAATTCCTCAATGTCATAAATTATAGACTCTGCCCTGCTGATGCCCAACAGTCTACCAAAATCAGGAGTAAATTAGCAAAGGCCTGAAAAGAGTCCATAAAGCTGCTCTGTTGAGTGTCAGCCATCATATGAACAAAGGAAACTTTCAGGATAGCACATAACCTTCCTTCAGACCCCTCCTCACTAATGTTAGAAAACTGGAAATCCCC
The DNA here is from genome assembly GCA_032164185.1 of Moxostoma hubbsi. Classification (NCBI taxonomy): domain Eukaryota; kingdom Metazoa; phylum Chordata; class Actinopteri; order Cypriniformes; family Catostomidae; genus Moxostoma; species Moxostoma hubbsi. The sequence continues at coordinate 24,651,737 of JAVLUX010000033.1, forward strand.
CCACACTTAATGGTCATCACATGACATGGCCAACTCGACCATCTGCAAGAGACTCCGCCAAGAAACCCTCAGGATTGCAATGGAAAGCATTAAATCCTAGACTAAGGCTTCTTTGTTATTGGACCAGTTTACTTCACTTAATATTAAATCTCATTGTTCAAGACAGATATGCACTGGATCTGAACCGTTGAACTCTTTTTAGCAGGACACAAAACTCTGCATAAATGCTCTGCTCATACCTTCAAATGTACAAATTAACTTTCAAGTGTATACAAATATCAGGACATCTCATCTTAATCGAGGAAATTTACACAATCACAAAACTTACTTTACTGTAATTTTATCCTGCTTATCTTGCTTATAATCTGCCAAAGTGCCAAGAACTCTCACTCAAGGTTTAACCTGATAATAACCCTGATTATTGTGATACATTAACACATAGACATGCCTTACCCATGCTGTAAATCCAATGAATTAACCATTATGATTTTTAATCAGGTATTTTCATGTTTTGTAACTAGTATGTTAAATATTCATTTTGCATGTCTTCAATGCTAATGAAGGTTATTTGCTAATACTTGTTAGCGATTTCGTTATATTCGTTATTTCGATATAAAAGTTTATGATTAAACATTGCCCTAGTTTGAGCGGGAAACAAAAATCTTCACGCACAATGGGCCATAAATGAATTATCTTGAGGGGAGGACAGAAATTACCATGTGACCCAGCAAAAGACTCTTCTAATTAGCTCAAGACACCTTTGGGGTGCGGTCAACCCCAACTCAACAAAACCTCCCCACCTAGGATGAACTCTCTATTCTCCCTCTCTTCTCTCTTGGCCCTTGATCTTCTCTTAGCCCTTCTTCAGCTGGCTTCGATTCGGCAGCCCTCTACCCAGGTTCCGCACAATGAGAATGCAAAGTTCTGAAAAGAGTTATCTTCTCTGCTCTATGACTCACACACGTGGCGGGGAGTCACGAGTCTCCCTTGTGGGAGGCCTCGCTTCAAAGCCCAGCCTGATCATTTCAGAACAGAACTATCCAGCATCCATGATCTTAACAGAAGTCCAAAATATCAACGGAACTACCAGAACTTTCTACAGACCCAGCCAAAGATAGGTGTTTGTGTTTTATTTAAATACTTTGTGTAACCCAATTGCAAATCGAGGTATACTAAATTAAGTATTGAGGGTTCAGGGCATGGTCTATAGACCCCATAAAGTTCAATTTTCTCTGTTACGGATTGTTTACATTCACGTTCTGTCACAGGTCACTCACCAATCTGTTTTATGTTCGTCTATGTGTGTAAGTTAATTGATGTTTTAGATTAGAAATACAGTCTTGTTTGTATTCAAAGAGGATTTGACTGTGGTATATTTTGATAAATAATCTCATCAATTGATTCTTAAGGTCTACGCTCCGTGCTCAAAAAATATTTCAACATATATGTGATCTAATTTTTTTATATGATGGCCATGAAAATAGTATTGCTCTAAAGAGTTAACAGATGCATCATATCAACTCAGTGTGGCCAAGTGATCAGACGTACACCTTAATTCATCATGTTCCCTAAAATCCCTTACATATAAATTGGGAGCAGATAAAATGAGCCTGTTTTATTACAGTGGAGAAATTTTATTCAGATTTCTAATCTGATTATTGTCATTTATCCTTCATATAATGGTGGTCAAATGCAGCCAAGATTCCCTAACTAATTTACATGTAAAGTTCTTACATATTATTGGTGATGAATGCTGACAGTTATAAATATATCCTGCCACAAGTAGCTAATTTTATACAACTATTTTTCACAAAAATCAGAGAACACTGTGAGATCTTCAGAAACAAAGTTTTTGGGTCTCAGCTATAATCAAACAGCCACATGCTATTCAAAATCCACCTTGTGACAGAGTGTACCACATAATCTGAGAGGTTCCCTGTAGGCTCAATTGACCTGCTCTATGACTAAACCCCTGACAGTCATATGTGCTGTCATACACATTAGCATCTCCTTCGTATCGCTAGATCCCTCTGGGTTTGCTGCCTTCTGACTGCAGGGCTCACATGCACCCTGGGAGGAGAGTCTCATTATCAATCAATCAATGAATATTTATATACAAAGCACATTTAAAAATAACCAAGGTTGACCAAAGTGCTGTACAATATAAAAATAATTACTACAATATATAGAACAGACAACACAATAAAATAACAAGTACTGTGATCAAATTAAACAGTACATAATGTTTATGGTATATTAAAGGCCAGAGAAAATAAGTGTGTTTTTAGAGCAGATTTGAATGCTGAAATTGAAGTTTATAATCTGATATGAAGAGGTAGGCTTTTCCACAGTTTCGGACCAGCGATCCTAAAAGCGCGATCACCTTGTGTTTTAAGTCTGTACATAGGCACGATGAGTAAACCAAGATCGCAAGATCTTAGAGTTCTAGATGGAGCGTATGGATGAAGCAAATCTGTCAAATATTTAGGGGCCAAATTGTGTGCTTTGTAAACATATAAAAAGATTTTAAAATCGATACTATACTTGACTGGAAGCCAATACAGCACGATTAATATTGGTGTGACAAACTCGTACTTACTCGTACTGCGTTTTGCACCAGCTGTAAACAGGAAAGAGAATATTGAGAGACACCATAGTAAAGAGAATTGCACTAATGTAGATGAGATGTTACAAAGGCGTGGATCACAGTTCGAAAATTACTCTTGGATAAAAAGGGTATAACCTTAGTGAGTAGACGAAGGTGGAAAAAGCATGACTTTACAACAGTACTGATCTGTGTATCAAATTTTTAATTATTATCAGATTGGACACCCAGGTTTCTAGTGCAATGAATTTTGTATGATGCAGGAGAACCAAGGTGCAGGTCAAAAACATAGTTTTCTTTAGGCCCAAATAAGATCATTTCTGTTTTATTTTCATTTAGGTTTAGGAAATTGCTTTCAAGCCATTATTTTAGTTTGTTTATGTACGCCATCATAGGTTGTAAGGGGTGTTGATTGTTATGTTTTATTGGAATATATATTTAAGTGTCATCAGCATATAAATAAAAATACACTCCATACTTATTGATGATAGAAGCGAGAGGGAGAACATTCTTGTAAAACAATACCGGGCCATGGATTGATCCCTGTGGGACTCCACAATTTAGATGTATACTAGAGGATTAGTGATGGCCAATACAAACACTGAACCACCTGTTAGTCAAATAAGAGTGGAACCACGGTAATTCTTAACCACGAAGGCCCACTTATATCTCTAGATGGGTTAACAGGAACTCATGGTCAACTAAATCAAATGCAGCACTCAGATCTAGCAAAACTAAAGCCATATATTTCCCAGAATCAGTCTCAGTAAAGATGTCACTTGAGACTATTAAAAAGCAGTAAAGATGTCTCTTGAGACTATTAAAAAGCAGTAAAGATGTCACTTGAGACTCTTAAAAGAGCAGTTTCTGTACTGTGTAAGGCTTTAAAACCCGATTGGAAAATTTAATAGATAGAATTTACAGTCAAGTAAGATTGTAATTGAATCAGTACAACTTTCTCAAGAATTTTTGAAATAAAAGTTCAATTAGAAATAGGATGAAAATTGATGAGTGATCAAGGTTAGTTTTTTTTTAAGATATGGTGAATCCACAGCATGTTTAAGGAATTTTGGGAAAGAGCTAGTGGATAAACAATTGTTGATGACCAATAATAGTCCGGGTGGAGGAGCATAATGGAGTGTCAGGCAAAGTATATACAGATTGAGACAGCAGAGATCTTAATGTTGTAATATTATCCACAAAAAAATTCCCTCTTTCACAAAGAGAAACAGAAGAATCTGAAAATTAATGCACAGGAGGATTTAAAACATAACATGATTTTTATATCTTCAAGGCAAGTAAAAAATTAATCAAACAAATTAGTTCAAATAAATTAGTAAGTATTTAGAACTTTCTCTTTCTTTTGTGTTCATGAAACTTCCACCCTCTAAGTAACCTGGATTGGCTTATTGTTTTGAGTTTGATGAACTTGTCTCTAAATTTACAGGAACTTAAATTTAAATGAAACTGGGCAGGAGATTTCTATTTCTCAACACGCTTTGCCTAGTAATTGACTGGGTGGGTAAATGTTAAAATTAAGTGTTATATAACCTAATTTGTTTTTGTGCAAGATGAATGTAAAGGTGTTTTTAATTTTTAGTTTTTAGTGTGTGTGTGTGTGTGTGTTATTTAGAAGAGTTTCAGTAATGTTGGAGTTTGGGGGGGGGGGGGGGGGGGTTTACCATTTTGTTGAATAGGGGAGCTTGAGCTTAGGTTGAGGACAATGTCAAAATTTCATAAATTGTTTTACACATTGAACAATTGCTATGCTAATCAAAGCATAGTGTTAGCAATAAGCATGCATTTCGTATTCTAACATTCATTGCAATAGCTAATTCTGGATATTACTAGCTATTTTTTCTCTACTGAAAGTATTTAAATTGAGATTACTTGTTAATTTTTAGTTCAGCCAAAGAGTTACATTTAAAGTTACGTGACATCAAAATGTATCAGCTTACTCAGTAGAGCTGTTCAGCTTGTAGTCCAAAAACCAGGAAGAGAATTCGCCATGGGTTTCCTCTGGATCTTCTTATGGGTTTTTATAATGGAGTTTTTGAACTTATGAGAAAAATAAGATCTGTGGCAAACAATACTTGAAGATACGTGGACGTTTTGTTCTACAACATAAATCGCACACAGTCACACTGCAATGGGAATTACACAAAAAAAAAGCATGGCGGCTTCAAAATTCACATTTGAGGTATAACTGTTTTTCGTATATGTTGTAGAACAAAACGTCGTTAAGAGCTATTAACATGAAAAAATCTAAAAGTTCTATTAATTTAAATTTGGGAGTTTATTAAATTTAAACCAAATTATGTAACTGATTGCCTCAAATTTCTTTAATTCTGATAACTTATTAGGGTTTACATCTCAGTATCATGTGATTCTTTTGTCTTGGATAGAAAATTCTAAAGACTATATATTTGTTGAAATTAGGTTTTTAGTGCTCACAGAGCTTTTGGTTTCACTCTAAATGTGTTTGTATTGTGTGTGATGCACACAATTATAGTAATTTTCACAAAACGTTTTCCTACTTGCACTCATTTTCCCATTTCAGTTTATTTGTGTAATCCATTTTGTATCCCAGCACTTTAAAATCACTGCTTTTAATTGCTATCCCCCAGCAATAATGTTTCATTATGAGTTGTGCTGTAATTACTGATTCAACTAAGGATTAGGGAATGCAGATGAACACCTACACAATTTCATCAAAAACTCACTGTATCCCATTGTGCTACATTTCATATTTTCTATTCTAGTAAGTCTACTCAGCTTTGAATCCTGTCTTTAAAGGAATAGTTCAAGCAAAAATATATATTTTTTTTTTTTGTCATTTTTACTAACCCTAATGTCATTCCAAACCCATATGGCTTTTTTCTGTGGAGCACAGAAGATGATAATGCCATATAATGATTGTGAAATTAGTCCACATGACTTATTTACTATATCCAAGTTTTCTGAAGTCATACGATAGCTTTGTGTGGGAAACAGACAGAAAAATGTAGTTTTTAACAACTGAAGGGTAAGATTATCAGTGAAAAACAACTTAAATTGTAGTTTGTTCCTCACACAAAGCCACTGCCTGCCTATAAAAGACTTGGAACTATAGTGTATAGACCACTTTGATGATACTTTTTTGTTTTGTCAATCAAAATTATATTGCAATTCTATCCCGCAGTGTATAAACTGCCCTTTTTCGTCCACCCACCTTTGTGTTGCTTCGCAAACAGCCATCATGTCTCCCTGGCAATCTCGCGCTCTAAATTGGTAGTGCAACAATAGCTGTGCCTCTCTGCAGCCTCTAGTGATGTTCTCTACTAGGACTTTAAACCCCCGTAGGCCTTCACACTTTGTAACCTGTGTTATTCTGTTCCCCTGCATGGTGCCTGTCTGTGCCTAGGCACTGGACAAATTTTTGATTATGACCATAAATAACGACAAAAAACTGGCACAACTCCACAGGGAGCCTATTAGAGACTTGTCATTCAACTGACATTCTGCTAAGTATTCATTTGTCAAGTAACCGCTTCTTCTCAAAGTGGACAGTGGAAAAGAGTGTTTCTGTGTGAATGTGATATATCAGCACTAGAAAACTCCCGAGGACTGCCTGTTAAGAATGGTTGCCACTGATGTTCCACTCCATTGTTCTTTATTAGCTCTCAGTAAAAGAACAATTATGTGATTATGGGTGCCGGGCTCTAGCTAGCCATTATGTTCCAGAAGTACAGGCCAATCAGCGAGACATGTTTTAACATTATAATTTAAATTATATGATATGATGTAAATTATGATTTATATTTTTGAGGTATTTCAAAATGTGGCATAAATTAGTGATTATGTTTTCTACCCCCAGTTATATGTCTGAAAGGTGTTATTTGATAACAGATTGTTATCAAAGGGTACTTAGGTTCTAAAAGGATAGTTCACCTATTCTGTCAACATTTTCTCAACCTCATGTTGTTCCAAACCTGTATGTCTTTCTTAAGCTCATGTGGAGAAAATATCTTAAATTCATAATATTTTTTGGGTTAACTATCCCTTTAAGAGTTGTTACAGTAGATATACCAAATCTGGAACCACCATTAACACTGACACTCCCACTACATAAAAATTAAATTCTATCCCATTTTAATGTTAGGTTGAGCAGTAACTAATCTCTTCACTGTATGATCTGCATTATTTAGATTTTGTGTTGTATCCACACATATTTTATAGTTTTTGTGTTAACAAGCAGGTCTGCCTTATAAAATAGACATGAGTCTTTGCTCAGGAGCATGACTTCCCTCAGAGAGCGAGAGAGAGAGAGAGAGAGAGAGAGAGAGAGAGAGACAGATAGCAAAAGAAAGAAAGAAAGAAAGAAAGAAGATTCTGAAGCTGACAGAAGAGTTAAGCTGAGAAAGTGTGACAGGAATAAAATATACTGGTTTCAGATTCAGCTAAGCTGTTCTCAGCCCTTTAACCTCCCAGCACAGCTGTCCTTTGTTCCCAATCCAAGTGCAGCCCATACTTGTCTTTGCCAATTATGAGGACTAAGGGATGGTTACCACTGTTAAGCAGCCTTCAATGAGTTCATTCCACATCCACGTTGTGGTGTGAGAAAGTACACCAGAACTCAAGACCACCACTGCGCCACATTTAAAGGGATAGTTCACCCAAAAATTACAATTCTTTCACTAATTTTTCCACAGAACTAAGTCATACAGGTTTTAAAATACATAAGGGTATGTAAATTACAGAATTTAGATTTTTGGATGAACATTCCCTTTAAGGGGCTAAAGTATCAACTCAGTTTTTGTGTAGGTACGTCCATCAAAAGGGCACTTAGCAGTTGTCAGACACAATACTGAGAAAATGGTCCATCGTGATCTGTATGCTGTTCTCAAATGTATGATTGGCCTTTTAAGAAAACATTCCTGCAAACAAAACCAGCCTTAGGTGGTTATCTGGTCTGCCTGGACAAGCTGGTTAGACTAGTCTGCCAAACTTGTTACTCTTGTCTGATTTGCTCGTTTAAGTTTTTTAAAGCACTTATGAAATTGTTAAACTAGTTAAGGTCGATTTAGCTGGTATTAGAGGGGGTTTGAGCACTTATCAACTTGTTAAACTAGTTCAGGTGCTTTGTTTTGTTGGTTTTAGAGGGGTTATGAGCACTTATCAACTTGTTAAACTAGTTCAGGTGCTTGGTTTTGCTGGTTTTAGAGGGGTTTTGAGCACTTGTCAATCTGTCAAACTAGTTAAGTTGGTCTGTTTTTCTGGTTTTAGAGGGGTTTAGATTTGAGCTCTTGTTAAGCTAGTTAAGTTGGTCTGTTTTCCTGTTTTAGAGGGGTTTGAGCACTTGTCAATCTGTCAAACTAGATAAGTAGGTCTATTTTTCAGGTTTTAGAGGGGTTTTGAGCACGTATCAACTTGTTAAACTAGTTAAGGTGGTCTGTTTTTCTGGTTTTAGAGGGCTTTTGAGCACTCATCATCTTTTTAAACTAATTTGATCTGTTTTACTGGTTTTAAAGGGCTTTTGAGCACTTTCAACTTGTTAAACAAGTTAAGGTGGTCTATTTGGCTGGTTTTAGAGGGGTTAGGGGCACATATTGACCTGTTAAACAAGTTAAGGTGGTCTTTTGGCTGGTTTTAGAGGGGTTAGGGGCACGTATTGACCTGTTAAACTAGTTAATGTGTTCTGTTTTGCTGGCTTTAGATGGGTTACAGGCACTTATCAACTTGTCAATCTGCTTAAGTTGGTCTGTTTTGCTGATTTTAGATGAGTTATGGTCACTTATCATCTTGTCAAACTAGTTAAGGTGGTCAGTTTGGCTGGTTTTAGAGGGGTCTTGGGCACTTATCAACATGTCAAACCAGTTAAGCTATGCTGTTTTGCTGATTTTAGAGGGTTTGTGGCACTTATAATTTTTTGAAACCTGCCTATTTGAGAGCTCGACCAATCATACAGAGGATCCTGGCTTCTAGGTGTGACATAAATACATTAACTGAAAGCCTAATATCCAGTAGGCAATCCTATGCAGATCCAATGCAAAAAGCCCTCACAAAGCTCCTATAGACTCCAAGAGGAGCATGGCATCCGGACGGGACCCAAAACATCATGTTAAGAGCCTTTTGTCGAGTGAACATCAATCTTTTGTGCCTTGATTTGAATGGTACAGGTATCTGAGACTCCCATTGAGACTCCACAGCTTCAGTGGGGCTCTATGAGCTGTGTGTCTACTTACTTCTATGAACATTTATTGTAGAATAAAGCGGATTTTGTAACTTAAACGAACACAATAGTGATGTGTAATATTGACTTTTATTCACTCAATATGTTGAAATGCACAAAGAGTAGTACGTAATTTATTTAGATTAATTGCATTAAACTTCTTATTGTCACATTTCTTATTCAATTTTAGGGTAAACTCTGCTACCTGTGTAGTCTTAAATCAAACTCTGTTTTAGAGGAGTTTTGGGTAATTTTCCACTTTTCAAACAAGGCTGGTCTGTTTTGCTGATTTAGATGGTTTCCAGACCAGCTGGACGACTGGCCACACCAGCTAAACACCAGTATGGGCTCGAAAAGCAGCTATACCAGCTGAAAAAAGTTTGGCCAAGCTAAGAAACCAGCTTGATCATCTTAAACCATCTATGACTAGCAAACCCGCTTAGGCTGGTTTCTGTTGTTTTACAGTAGGAATGAAGCAGCTGCCCAGTTTAATGTGATGTTACTCACATCTTTCTTGTTTTTCTTTAACTCCCTCCACCATCACAATGACAAAGGTGAGCAGGATCAATACGGTTGTGAGTCGTAAACGGGAGCAGCGAGTTCTCTTCATGGTGGTCACCATGGTGGTGTGTTACCTGCTTTGCTGGCTGCCCTATGGGATTATGGCCCTGCTTGCCACGTTTGGGAAGCCTGGACTGGTGACTCCAGCAGCCAGCATTGTTCCATCTGTCTTAGCCAAGACCAGCACCGTCATAAATCCTATAATCTACATCTTCATGAACAAACAGGTGGGTACTAACAGTGTTAACTCAATATGCACATATGTCTGTTCTTATTTTATCATCAGTGACATACAGTTGTGGCCAAAAATATTGGCACCCTTGGTAAATATGAGCAAAGAAGGCTGTGAAAAGTATGTCTTTATTGTTTATCCTTTTGATCTTTCATTCAAAATATTCACAAAGATCTGTCCTCTAATGGATATTAGACAATTGCAAACACAACACAAGTTTTATCAAAAAACAAATATTTTTGTCAAACATATGTTTAATCATGGGCATGGGGTACATTTCCATATGGCTATCATCTCTGGTGTTTGCTGTCAAAAAGCTCTACTTTTGTTTTATCTGACCATATAACCTGGTCACATTTGAATTTCCAGTTGTGTCAGGCAAACTGAAGATGCTTGAGTTTGTTAATGGATGAGAGCAGAGGCTTTTTTCTTGAAACCCTCCCAAACAACTTGTGGTGATGTAGATGACGTTTTGGAGACTTTTTGACCCCAAGACCCAACTAATTTATGCAATTCTCCAGCTGTGATACTTGGAGAATTTTTGGCCACTCGAACCATACTCCTCTCTGTGCGTGGAGACAATATAGACATAGACATACGTCCTCTTCCAGGCCGATTAGTTACATCTCTAGTTAATTGGAACTTCTTAATTATTGCCCTGATTGTGGAAATGGGCATTTTCAATGATTTAGCTATTTTCTTTTAGCCATTTCCCATTTTATGAAGCTCAACAAAATTCTGCTGCACATCATAACTATATTCTTTGGTCTTAACCACTGTGTGTTACCTCATATTTATACCCCTGTGAAAAAGAAAGTCATGGCTGAACAATTTAATATTCCTAGTCACCCAGATATACTAAAAAATGTAAAATATGAATGGGATAATACTTCAGATATATTTTAATCATAAGAAATAAACAATAAAGACATATTTTCCACAGACTTCATTGCTCTTATTTACCAAGAGTACCAATATTTTTTGCCACAACTGTATTAGCTATGAAAATTATATGACCTTTGATAATTTTGTAATTATATTATGATAGAGCACAGCACCTAAAGCTGCCCCAAAGAGAATTCAGACACTAACTGTATGCAACACTTAAAGAAATATTTGGGGTCAATACAATTTAAGCTCAATCAACAGAATTTGTGGCATAATGTTGATTACCACATAAAATAATTTAGACTCATCCCTGGTGTTTGCTGTCAAAAAGCTCTATGAGTTTTACCTGACCATATAACCTGGTCCATTTGAAGTTCCAGTTGTGTCAGGCAAACTGAAGACACTTGAGTTTGTTAATGGATGAGAGCAGAGGCTTTTTTCTTGAAACCCTCCTAAACAACTTGTGGTGTTGTAGATGACGTTTTGGAGACTTTTTGACCCCTAGATCCAACTAGTTTATGCAATTCTCCAGCTGTGATACTTGGAGAATTTTTGGCCACTCGAACCATACTCCTCTCTGTCTATTTAAAAAAGAAAAGAAAGAAAAGGTGGTTACAGGTAATCCCTTACAATGGAAGTTAATGAGGCCAGTCACTATTTTAAAAGTTCATTATATGTGTTAACATGATTTCGTCATGACAACAAAGTTGTAATATTGTATATAACTTTACACAGCTATGGTAACTTAGCAGTTTTAAAATGATGTTAACATGTATAATATTTATGCCTTTTGGCTATACTTTTGAAAGTGTGTATTTCACTGTTTTGAACTGGCCCCATTTACTTCCATTGTAAGCACTTTACTGTAATTCTGTGATTTTATTTTTTATTTTTCTTATTTTTTCTTTATTTCAAATAAACTTAGAATGAGTCCAAATTATATTTTGTGGTGATCAACATTATGCAGCAAATGCTGTCTATTGAGCTTAATTTATATTGAACCTGGAACATTACTTTAAAATGAATGAATGTCCGTGCATTAAATCGCAAAATGTCAAACCAAGTGGATTTTTTTTAAACCAAAACATTTCACAAAAAGAAGTTTATTCGGTTAACACTAAAAATACCTTTAATTTGCTTAGACATACTTGCAAAGTGGCTAAAAAAAAAGTAAATTTTTTCTTTGTGATTTTTTTATTTAATGGACAAAAATTCACATAATTGTGGCTTAAGTGTCCATATACTTTATGGTAACCTGTATTTTTGTAATGAGTCCATGCTACTAATTTCTTTTTTTGTATTTAACAAATAGTCTGGGTAATATTACGTTTTTCAGTAACTCTTTACTATATGGATCCATTTGTTATTATTAGTTAACTAACAATGAACAATACTTAAAAAGCATTTATTAATCTCAACATATAGTAATACATTTATAATCAAAAGTTGTATATTTGAACATTAGTTCATTTACTATGAACTAACATGAACTTACAATGAACAATTGTATTTTTATCAACTAAAATTAACAAACATTAATAAATGATAAATGAAAATGAAATATGAAAAAAATATTCTAATGTTTGTTCATGATACCTAATGCATTAACTAATGTTAACGAATGGAACCTTATTGTAAAGTGCTGCCAGATTTTCTTTAAAAGAGCACGTGCAAAGCAGGATCTCTTGAGTTCAAGAGTTTTTGGCCCTATAGAATTCTCTCATGGCCATTAAGTTTCACCAATCAAGCCACTATAGGTGCATTAATAAAGTTTCCAGGGTTAGGTGTTGAAAAATCGCATATTATTAAATGTACTATTTCAGTACCACTATTAGAGTTAGTGTACTGTTTAGGTTAAAGGAATAGTTCACCCAAAAATATAATATGCATAATCTCATTATTTACTCACCCTCGTGTCATCTCAGATGTATATGACTTTCTTTCTACTGCAGAACATAAATTAAGATTTTCAGAAGAATATTTCAGCTCTGTAGGTCCTCACAATGCAAGTGAATGGGTGTCAAAATGTTGACGCTCCAAAAAGCACATAACGGCAGCATAAAAGTAATCCATATGACTCCAGTGGTTAAATCCATGTCTTCAGAATCGATATGATAGGTGTGGGTGAGAAACATAAATATTTAAGGACATTTTTGCTAGATATTGTTCACCCTGCCCAGTAGGGGGCATATGCATAAAGAATGTTAATCACCCAAAACACATGAAGAAGAATGTGTAAATTAAAGTTAAAGTGGAGATCGACTGAGCAGTAAAGAGAATTAATAGTAAAAATGGACTTAAATATTTATCTTTTTCTCAACCACACCTATCATATTGATAATGAAGACATGGATTTAACCACTGGAGTCTTATGGATTACTTTTATGCTGATTTATGTAATTTTTGGCACCCATTCAATTGCATTGAAAGGACCAAAAGAGCTGAGATATTCTTCTAAAAATCGTTATTTGTGTTTTGCTGAAGAAAGAAAGTACTCATCCAAAATGGCATAAGGGTGAGTAAATGATGAGAGAATTTTCATTTTGGGGTGAACTTTTCCTTTAAGTTATTACAGACAGAGAGCAAACCTGGATTTTATTTTATTTGTATTATTTACTTTGAGTTGAATTCTTTGGGATTTTACTCTGTTGATAACCTCTATCTCTATTTTGCTCTCCATTTTTCTCTCTCACTCAATGTGTTCCCCTTCAAACCCAGACATTTTGTCCCTACTTTGATGGCGGGTTTGTATTCCATCATTCATTCTGGTTCATGGCTGGCCAAAATAATCAACAGTACTCCCTCCAGATGAAAATACTTCTACATGCAGTTATGTTCAAGTCCTTGGAAGAAAGCATAAACCAATAGAGTGAATATAAACACATTTTTTTAGGCTGAAGTCTCAAAATGTGCTTAAAGGAAATGGTAAAAAGTTTAATAGAAAATTTCCAAAGAAAGTTTCGCTTCAAAGATGACTTACTGATACCAGCTTCACATTTGATTATATTCTTGAATGTATATGAAAAAGGTATGTGTTTGTAATATCTGTACACCTCTCGTATATATGGGTTTAAGCTCTTTGAAAACATCTGCTCCAAACTATTTTTTGTGATAAGATGGGAGAAGAAGAATCTGGGAAACAGGTTTTGCCCATCGGAGCCACCAAGTCACCTGTATGTCATTTTCAGTCTTCAATTCCTCCCAGCCCGTAACCATGGAAACTGTGAGTTGAGGCGAGTTGAAGACTTAAAGTGCTGTACAGATTCAAGTATCTACCCGTCACTGTGTCGATATGACCGGCGGAGATGGAAAGACAGCAGAGCACAGAAGAGTACAGAAAAAAACGAGTTCAGTCCCTTTTGGAGTGAGAGAGCATGGCAAAGTCCCTGAGCCTGTAAGTAAATAACAACAACCTAAAAACACAAGGGTTCAGTGGGGTCTGTGGGGCAGGGTAAAAAAAAATAAAAGCGCACCAGCTGCATGTGGTTGGGCACCAGCGCACAGAAATTTGTGATGCATTTATGATGAAACAGATTCAAAACCCTGATTAAGATTTAAATTGTTTTATTATGTGACTCAGATTTTAAGTATAAATACTACACCTCTGTAATAAAATTCACAGGGAACTATTAACTATTTAACCATTTATTTTACACACTCACCCACCTACACACACACACACATGTATACACGCACCCACAAACACACACACACACACACATGCATACACGCACCCACCCACGCACACAAATGTATACACGCACCCACACACACACACACACACACACATGCATATATGCACCCACACACACATCCATACACACACACACACACTCGAATCATCCTCCTCACTGTGCGTGGAGACAATATAGACAATCCTCTTCCAGGCCGATAACATCTTGTTGTTGCGTAACAATGTTGGTGCAGCTATCCTTATGAGGACTCTCCATAGAATGTATGAAATATAGATTATCCCCTATCCCTACCCCTAAACCTAGCCCTCACAAAAAACTTTCTGCATTTTTACATTTAATGAAAAAAGCATAGTTTAGTATGTTTTTTAAGTTATTTGAATTATGCGGACACTAGAAATGTCCTCATAAACCACATGTATAGTATAATACCCATGTAATTACCAGTTTGTAACCTAAAGAAATGTCCTTGTAAACCACCCAAACCTGCCCACACACACACACACACACACACACAAGTGAAGTCACTGAGAATGAGCTGTATATTGAGGAGCTTAGTCAGGTTAGGGAAAACATTGTTGAATTTAAGGCACCGTAGCATTTTCTAGCATGTAGGGCAGTCTACATGGCACTGCATCACATTATCTCCATTGGAAGGGCATGTACTAGGACACTTAATCACATTTCCTCACACATAGGGGCACCCATGAATGCACTGTATCTCAATTTCTCCACTGGAAGGGCACCTAGAGGGCACTTCATCAGGTTTTTCCATTGGAAGGGCACCCATTAGGGCACTGCATCATGTTTTCTCGCATGTTGGGGCACTCAAGAGGGCACTGCATCACGTTTTGTCCACTGGAAGGGCACCATAGAGTGCACTTTATTACGTTTACACATGACATCAACCTTCATTGTTCATTAATTGTTTATAAGAGGCACAGGCAAATTGTATTGCAAAAGACTTTCCTAATTTATATTTTTGTCACATTTTTAAGTTAAAATGTAAAAACATCCTTAAAACATGATCAGTTTAATTGAAAAGCAACAATAGTGTGACTTGTTTCATAGAACATATCGTCTAGGACTAGGTTACGTATGTAACCTCCGTTCCATGATGGAGGGAACAAGACGTTGTGTCGAAGAAGCAACACTAAGGGTCTCTCTTGAGCACCGAATATGCCTCTGATCTATGAAAAAAGGCCAATGAGAAGTTGGCAGACAGTATTTGCATACCCTGCCCCCGGACATACGTGTATAAAAGTGGGGAAATACGTCGAGTTCATGGCCTGGGTGTGATAGGCCAATTAAATGGCAACAGCCTCTGTTTGGAGACAGCATTCCCTTTCCGCTGCCCACCAAATCAGACAAAGAGCTGCTCAGAACGTCTAAAGCTCTGCGTGCAGTCCAAGTAGGTATGCAAAGCACGTACCGGACACAGCAACGATGGGGCTGGGTCTGCCTCCTCCCGGGGCAGCGCTTGCAGGTTCACTACCTGGTCTCTAAAGGGCGTAGTAGGAACCTTGGGCACGTAGCCCGGTTGCGGTATTAGGATCACATACGTGTCTGCCGGACCGAACTCCAGGCAAGTATCACTGACAGAGAACGCTTGCAGGTCCCCGACCCTCTTGATGGAGACAAGCGTGATCAGCAGGGCCGTTTAGAGAGAGGGCTCTGAGTCCAACTGATTCTAGTGGCTCAAAGGGGGTCTCTGAAGACCCCTGAGGACCACCGAGAGATCCCAGGAGGGGAACAGGCCTGGCCGGGATGGTTTTAACCTATGGGTGCCTCTTAGGAACCTGATGATTAAGTCGTGCCTGCCCAAAGACTTGCCATCTACTGCGTTGTGGTGGGCCACGATAGCAGCAACATACACCTTCAAGGTGGAAGGGGACAGCCTCCCCTCCAGCCTCTCCTGCAGAAATAGGATCACTGACCTAACTGCGCACCTCTGTGGGTCTTCAGCCCGGGAAGAACACCAGTTTGCAAGCGCCACTTCAGGGCATAAAGTTGCCTGGTAGAGATGGCTCTGGCTTGGTTGATCGTGTCTACGACGGCAGGTGATAGACCAGCTAGATCTTCCATGTCCAGTCCAGGGGCCAGACGTGGAGGTTCCAGAGGTCTGAGTGTGGATGCCAGAGCGTGCCCCGTCCCTGAGAAAGATGGTCTTTCCACAGGGGAATTTGCCAGGGAAGGGCTGTTGTGAGGAGTACGAGGTCCGAGAACCAGGCCCGGGTGGGCCAGTAGGGAGCCACTAAGGTGACTTGTTCCTCGTCCTCCCTGAACTTGCATAGCACCTGTGCAAGAAGGCTCACTGGGGGAAATGCGTACTTGCGCAGCCCTGAGGGCCAGCTGTGTGCCAGTGCGTCTGCCCCGAGGGGAGCCTCTGTTCGGGCATACCAGAGCAGGCAGTGGGAGGTTTCTCGGGAGGCAAACAGGCAAACCTGGGTCTTGCCGAATCGTTCCCAAATCAGCTGGACCGACTGGGGGTGTAGCCTCCACTCTCCACTGTGCAAGCATTGTCATGACAGCGCATCCGCTACCACATTGAGTTTGCCGGGAGTGGCGCGCACTCCAAAGTAGGAGACGATGGGCGAGTCGTGACATGTGGCACGAGTGTACGCCTCCTTGGCGATTTATGTACGCTACCGCGGTGGTGCTGTCTGACCTGATTAGGACATGTTTGTCTTGAACTAATGGGAGAAAGTTCTGCAGGGCAAAGAAAACTGTCAGCAACTCTAGGCAGTTGATGTGCCAGCGCAGCGGGGCCCCTTTCCAATGGCACGCGACCGCGTGCCAGTTGCACACGGCGCCTCAACCCAATCTAGAGGCGTCGGTCGTGACCAAGACGCGTCGGGACACCTGCTGCAAAGGTACTCCTGCCTGCAGAAAGCAGAGGTCTGTCCAGGGTTTGAATGTTTGGCGGCAGGTGGGGGTGACCATCACACGGTGCATGCCGCGGCACCATACTCGTCTCGGGACTCGAGTCTGAAGCCAGTGCTGGCACGGCCACCGCGGAGGATGCCATATGCCCCAGGGGCCTCTGGAAAAGTTTTAAGGGGACCGCTGTGCCCGGCCTGAAGGTGGTGAGGCATTCCAGCCCCGACTGTGCATGCTCGTTGGTGAAACGTGCTGACATTGAGACTGAGTCTAACTCCATGCCGAGAAAAGAGATGCTCTGAACCGGGGCGAGCTTGCTCTTTTCCCAATTGACCTGAAGCCCCAAACGGCTGAGGTGCCTGAGCACCTGGTCTCTGTGAGCGCATAGTAACTCTCGGGAGTGGGCCAGAATGAGCTAGTCGTCGAGGTAATTGAGTATGCGAATGCCGGCTTCTCAGAGCGGGGCAAGGGCTGCCTCTGCAACTTTCGTGAAGACACGAGGGGACAGAAACGTGCTGAAGGGGAGAACTTTGTACTGATATGCCTGGCCATCGAACGCGAAGCGTAGGAAGGGTCGGTGTCGAGGCAGAATTGAGACGTGGAAGCCGTCAGAAATGAAGACCATTCAGTGCCGCTGTGCAAATGCTCTTTTAGAGGAAACTACTCTTTTATAGAGAAAATCACTCAGCGCTCAAGAGAGACCCCTAGTGTCGCTTCTTCGACACAACGTCGAAGTGAGCGACAGACGGGGAACTTTAAGTTTATTTTCTCTCCTATTTGCAAATAGTTTTTGCTTGTTTTAAGCATAAATTTAACAACATTTAGTGAGGGTTTGCTTAAAATCTTTTTTTTTTAAATCCAATGGTTTAGAAAAATCAACTTGATTCAATATAGATTGAAGTCTTAAAGAGATAGTGAACCCAAAAATGAAATTTACTCACCCACATGCTGTTCCAAACCTGTATAACTGTTTTTCTTCCATGAAATCCAAAATTAGATGTTAGGCATAATGTTAGCCTCAGTCACCATTCAATTTCATTGCATATTTTTCCATACAATGAAAGTGAATGGTGACCAAGGCTGTCATTCTGCCTAACATCTCCTTTTGTATTTCACAGAGGAAAGTAAAATCATAAGGGTTTGGAGAAACATGAGTGTGAGTAAATTATGACAGAATTTAAATATTTGAGAGGCAGTTCATGGGACCACCTGTGATCAGTTGAACTGTGATTGGCAAGTAAGTTCATGACAATCCCTAATCTTCTCGACACCCCACAAAGAGCTAATCATCTCTGTTCTAGAGTATCACTTGGTCAAATTTCTGCTCCCCAGCACACTCCTCTGATCTGAACTGTTCTTTCCTGCCCCGGCCAACAGAACATTCACTTATTCAGCATGAGTGTGCACCAAAATTATTGCTCATTATCTGCCAGGTGTGAAAAAGTTTCCCTCAATCCCAACTGCTTCGTAGGTAAAATGTTTATATTTTCAATGTTAAAGTACTTTCTTCCATACAAACTTAATATGCAGAAACAACTATAAATAGTATACTTTTCTGAAGTTTAACTCCTAACCCAAACCTAAATCTATCCATGATTATAATCACTATTTTATCACTTAAGATAAAGACACATCAGGGAATTGAATCTCGTTATTGTTTTGTGAAGTTTAATCCAAACCCCAAACCTAACCATGATTTTAATAGGAACTTTTGTTTACCTTGGTAGAAATAACACATTGGGTTTGGAACAAAATAAGGAAAGCATATATTAAAGGTTATTAATATACATTAGTCATTTGTATTGAATCACTGACATTTCTTTTATTAAAATAAAGTGTTGGATTGGAGGCTTGCTAAAAAAAAATTTGTAATGAATCAATTTGGAATTCTGTTTGTTGATTGGTTTGTCTGCATGGAAAATAAGTCTTGTACTTTTTTTTGTTCAAGCAAAGTTGTACAATATCTTACAAGTTGTCATTAGAACTTGTTGGATCATCCCAGCCCAACACAGCAACACTGGCCCAACCAATAGAATAAGTTTGGGGCAGGAGTATCTGCATTTTGACAAACATTTTTGATTTGAAATTTATAGTCAAGTCAACCTTTATTTATAGAGCACATTTAAAAGCAACATAAGTTGATCCAAAGTGCTTTACAGATCAAACAAATAAATAAATAATGACTTAATATATGAGTGATATAAAAACAGATCGATTTAAAGTTAATCACAAAAATCATAATAAATCTTATTATGTAAGATTTTTAAATCTAAATACAGTATCATGTATTTATCCATTTCAGACCATTCAATTATCTATTCAAAAGCTACAGAATAAAAATATGTTTTTAAAGAAGATTTAAAAATGGCTAGTGATTAAGCTGACCTCACATGGAAAGGAGACAATTCCATAGAATAGGACCTATCACAGAAAAGGCACGATCACCCTTAGATCTATAGCGACAGCTAGGAACCCTCAATAGACGTTGATCAGAGTGCTCTGGTAGGGGAGCTAGGGAGGAGAAGTTGACTGATATATTGGGGTGCGAGACCAGATAGTGCCTTGTAGAATTTTTAAAATGACTCTGAATTGATTGTAATGAGGTAAGGTGGGCAAGGAGGAGGCAGGAACTGGCAGAACAGTCAATGTAAATTTAATGACAGAAATTAATGTAAAACAACATAAAACAAACATAAACAAACACACATAGTGGCCACGTGTGTCTCTCTCTCTCTCTCCTGAACTGGCGTCTCCGGTGCCCCTTTATCTCTCTCTCTCTCCTCTTGATTAGTTGACTCAGTGCCGGCCATGCACCCTCCTCCTCTTCACTTTGATTTATATTTGATTTTATATTTCATATTTGATTAAATTATTTGTGCATTAATTTATATTGATACTAACAAACCAACAAGTTTTGAAAGAGAGTATTGAAATTGTTTTTTATCTTTGGCTTATGACCTTAAAGGATTAGTTCACCCCAAAATAATAATTCTCTCATCGTTTACATTTATTTGACAGCTGCTATCAGTAGAGTGTTACACTTTATTGTGCTAAGTGCTAATAAGCCCCAGCAAGCCCAAAAAGCACTAACCGAATACTGAAAATAAGCCCAAAAAACTCAACCTGCGACTGCTAATTTTACAAGCGACTTTCTGAAAAACAATCCCAAAGTTACTTATAAAAACCGATATTAGCAACTATGTTCTTAGTGATTGACGCATTTGCGCAAGGAAGTCTCATCGAGCTTTAAATCATGATTGCTAAGGAGACTGCTGTTGTCAAGATTTATAGTGAAAAGGGAGTTACATTTTGGTCTGTTTTCACACAAAACTGACTGGATCACTTCAGAAGACATTGATTGAACCACTGGAATCTAATAGATTGCCTTTATGCTGCCTTAATTTGCTTTTTGGAGCTTGAAATTTGGTCAAAGATGGACAAATAGACATCATAACCCCATTAAAATATCTTAATTTGTGCTTCACATAAGAATGAAATTCATACAAGTTTGAGACAACATAAGGGTAAGTAAATGAACAAAGAATTCTCATTTTTGGGTGAACTATACCTTTAACCACAAAACAAATATCACATCCATATTGAGAATTATCCTTATTCTTAGAACTAATTGTGTTAATGGCCATGTAAATCCAATCTGTACATGCACTAAATCTGCTGGCTAAAATTGAAGTAGTCTACCACAGTCCTGTCCTATAGCATGTCCAGATAATCAGCATCTACCTGTGCCACCTTCATCATCTCTGCAGGGTTCATTGGACCTCCTGAAGGCCCCTGTAATGAATCTGTGGATCTGAATCCATTTATAGACATTACTTCCACCTTACAAGCATCACATTCTTCACCTGCCTGCTGCCCCCTAAAAACACCCACATAGATCATAGAGCTACATCTGTGATAGCTGATAGCAATGTGACTAATTTCAGAATTAGACAGGTTTATTACCACCACCACTAAGTCATCCCTATCAGTAGATAGAGTGCATCCGGAAGTATTCACAGCTCTTCACTTTTTTCACATTTTGTTATGTTACTGCCTTATTCCAAAATGGATTAAATTCATTATTTTCCTCAACATTCTACAAACAATACCCCATAGTGACAACGTGAAAGAAGTTTGTTTGAAATCTTTGCAAATTTATTAAAAATACATAAGTATTCACAGCCTTTGCCATGACACTCAAAATTGAGCTCAGGTGCATCCTCTTTCCATTGATCATCCTTGAGATGTTTTGACAACTTGATTGGAGTCCACCTGTGGTAAATTCAGTTGATTGGACATGATTTGGAAAGGCACACACACATGGAAAGGTCCCAGAGTTAACAGTGCATGTCATTAAAAATAAAAAACGATACACAAGTATTCACTGCCTTTGCTCAATACTTTGTTGAAGCACCTTTGACACCAATTACAGCCTCAAGTCTTTTTGTGTATGATGCTACAAGCTTGGCACACCTATTTTTGTGCAGTTTTTCCCATTCTTCTTTGCAGGACCTCTCAAGCTCCATCAAGTTGGATGGGGAGCGTCAGTTCACAGCCATTTTCAAATTTCTCCAGAGATGTTCAATCGGGTTCAATCTGGGCTCTGGCTGGGCCACTCAAGGACATTCACAGAGTTGTCCTATATAGCCACTTTTTTGTTATCTTAGCAGTGTGCTTAGGGGTGTTGTCCTGTTGGAAGATGAACCTTCACCCCAGTCTGAGGTCCAGAGAGCTCTGGACCAGGTTTTCATCAAGGATGTCTCATTTCTGCATAAATCTTTCCCTCGATCCTGACTAGTCTTCCAGTTTCTGCCGCTGAAAAACATACCCAAAGCATGATGCTGCCACCACCATGCTTCACTGTAGGGATGATATTGGCCAGGTGATGAGCAGTGCCTGGTTTTCTCCAGACATGACGCTTGCCATTCAGGCCAAAGAGTTCAATCTTTGTTTCATCAGACCAGAGAATTTTGTTTCTCATGTTCTGAGAGTCCTTCATGTGCCTTTTGGCAAACTCCAGGTGGGCTGTTGTGTGCCTTTTACTGAGGAGTGGATTCCGTCTGGCCACTCTACCATACAGGCCTGATCGGTGGAGTGCTGCAGAGACGGTTGTTCTTCTGGAAGGTTCTCCTCTCTCCACAGAGAAATGCTGGAGCTCTGTCAGAGTGGCCATTGGGTTCTTGGTCACCTCCCTGACTAAGGCCCTTCTCCCACGATCGCTCAGTTTGGCCGGGCGGCCAGCTCTAGGAAGAGTCTTGGTTGTTCCAAACTTCTTCCATTTACGGATGATGGAGGCCACTGTGCTCGTTGGGACCTTCAATGCTGCAGAAAGACAATTCCTTGGACTTTATGGCTTGGTTTATGCTCTGACATGCACTGTTAACTGTGGGACCTTATATAGACAGGTGTGTGCCTTTCCAAATCATGTCCAATCAACTGAATTTACCAGGTGGACTCCAATCAAGTTGTAGAAACATCTCAAGGGTGATCAGTGGAAACAGGATGCACCTGAGCTCAATTTTGAGTGTCATGGCAAATTTATGTACATGTGATTTTTTTTTTCATTATTTATTTTGAATACATTTGCAAAGATTTCAAACAAACTTCTTTCATGCTGTCATTTTTTGGTATTGTTTGTAGAATTTTGAGGAAAATATTGAATTTAATCAATTTTGGAAAAGGCAGTAACATAACAAAATGTGGAAAAAGTAAAGCGCTGTGAATACTTTCCGGGTGCACAGTACAAGTGTCAAAAATTATGTTTGTTGTCTAATATTTTATATTTCATAATATTCTGTTCTAGTTCTGGGTTTAGACAGGGATTTAGGCACATCTAAAAACTAATTAGCTTGTCTCATTAATAATAATTTTGTGGTGTCTTGTAATTAATATTCAATAGGCCTAGCAGTCCTAACTGATTTGCTGAGGGTAGAGGATAATAAATGGACAGATTGCCGCTTAAATTTCTAAAAGTGGTGGCCCCCATATCTAATAGTTTTTATGCCCCTAGGTTTAGCACAACAGTGACCTGTAGTTGCTAATGTAGATCTGTGTTTTTGTCTCAGAGGTTAGTGTTTTTAAATGTGAACTAATATGAAGTCATTTCTGATTTTGTTTTTTTAAATATGTTGGTCTTAATTTACTCATCCTCATATTGTTCCAAACTTGTTTGACTTTTTCCCCCATGGAACACAAAAAGATGTAAGGCAGAATGTTAGCCTCAGTCAACATTAACTTTTGTTTAATCTTTTTTACATTTAATGTAAGTGAATAGTGCATTTCAATAATAGAGGCTTTCCCTACTAGTGCTGAGCGACATAGAGAATATTCATGATTTAATCGCAATTATTTTGCTGACGATATAAAATTAAGCAATATCGTGAATATTTTGAATATTAATTTTAATGGCCCTTTTATTTGGCCACTGCCTTTCCTAAAGAGCAAATCTATAGACTAATTTCGCAATTCTTCAGGGCTTTAGGGACATAGTCATATGTCTTAGTTGTTGAATCTTTTTATGTTCGTACAAATATTTACACATGTTAAGTTTGCTGAAAATAAAAGCAGTTGAAAGTGAGGATTTTATATCATCAATTGGCTGAAAAATATAGAGATATAATTATTGTAGACATATTTCCCAGCCCTAGTCCCTATCATTCTGTCTAAAATGTCCTTTTCAGTTCCATGGTAGGACACAAAAAACATGGGTTTGGAACAACATGAGCATGATTATATGATGACAGAATTTCCTTGTAATACAAACTAATTTCGGACACTGGTAGATATATTAAGCAGATGTATATCTTGAATGGCTGTGGATTTATAGGGGAGACAGTACAGGCTTTTGAGGTGACTGTTAGAGAGTGCCATGGTCTTGCATGACTGCATCCCGTCAATGCTAACAGAACACTGAACTGCCATTAACAGGCTTACTGAAGCCAGTTGTCTTGGGAAAAGTGTGAATCTGCAGCGTGCCATTAACCGTGACCCCTGAACCAAATCTAAACCCCTGCAGTTGTCTATCTCTGTTCTCTGTCTTTATCTTTCTGTCTAGCTCTGTCTGTCTCTGTCTAGTGTTTTCTGTTCCAGGTCTACAGGGGTTATAAAAGCCACTGATAATTGACTTATTTATAAAGGTTTTAGTTTGTACAGCCTTATTTAGCTGTACAAAACACAAAGAGAGCTGCCCTTAACTGATAAAAGGTGATGGTCCTGCAAAGCTTTGCATCTTCTGAGGAAATGTAGTAGACTATAAGTATACATTGAAAATGGACGTATACTAAGTACACTACGTTTTCTCAAGGGGTGAAATCACGCTCTTATGTTGATTCTATTACCCTGAACTCTACAGCTGCATAAAATGCATAGATTTTCAAATGTTTCTGTCATCAGATAGACATAAAGTATAAAATTACATAAACATAAAGTGGGTTCTGAGACCACACTGAAAATCTACAATTCAAAATCAAGCGTGGACGAAGATACATTTTGAGTACCATTGCAGTTCACCTTACCTAACAATATTTAACTGAACACTAATTATCTTAACTGATTGGTATGTACCATGACATTACCCTCCTTACATCCTTGTAATTTCTGGCAATTCATATATAATTATTATACATAAAATAATAATTATGTGCGTGTTTACAGTTTTAAAATTGAACATATGCAGTAGCTACCAGACTCATATTTGCACTTGACTTTACCAGTTGTCATGTGAAGAAGACCATGCTTAAAATAACTAAGTATTAACCCTATGAGATACTGTATAGTTAATGCTGAGTTTCATATTAGGTTCTATGTAAGATCCCATCCAACTTCCAAAGCATGTACCATGAGGACATTTTTAAAGTATTGGTAAGTACCGTAATGTTTCACATTAGTTAACGTGTACATACACTATATTTAAGTACCTGTTATTACCCCACACTTGTCTGTAAGTACTACAAAATATACCATGTACGTAGCATTTAGACGTACTGTAAAGTTTCATATTAGTTACCATGTAGGTACTCTTTGGATAAGCAAGTATTGTTATACCACATTTGTCTGTAGGTACAACATAAGTTACCATGCATGTATACCATAAGTAAGTACCGGTTATTACCCCACACTTGCCTTGTGGTGCAACATATTTACCCGGAAAGTACATGTACTGTACAATAATGTGCTAATGAAATCTCAAAGATATTTTGAAATGTATCTGAAGCCAAATTAGAAAAATGCAAAATAGAAGAATTTTCACTGGTGGTCTCAGACATTTGGAGCTCAATGTATTTCATGTAGTTTCATAAATAAATGTTCGTTCAAGTGTTTGAGTAAGTTGTCTTGGTTGTCACGAGGATGTCCAGCTGAGCTCCTGAAACTGATCATTTTGAAGGGCAAATTAGTTACACATTCCTATTAAGGGAAAACTTTATGGTTAAGCCATTCATCTACTCAAAACTTGCATGAAACCATTTCGCAATCTGAAGGTGGGTTGTTCTCTAACATTTCCTCATTTAAACCTTTGCATTCCTATGTAAATGTGTTGGCCTTTTAGAGCAAAATATCTTGCACTGACATTGCGGAAGGTTATATGTCTTCCCTTAGAGAAATTGAGTTGCTTGATCTTTACTAATGCTCATCTAAGCTTTAGTATTTATACAGTGTATCCCTTTAAAGTTTTGGCTCAAAATTGTATGGCGAGGGCGGTTTTGTGAGGATGTAATACGGGAAATCTCTCTTACAAATCAATAAAACACCTTCTCTTGGAAAATGCATTTTACTCCTACGAAACCTCCAGACAGTAATGATTAACTACAATAGACTTTTATCTATAATGAAAAATGCAGTTCAAGAGTACAAAGGAGAGGTTTGGAGAATAATACAGTCTCTTGATTGTTTTTTTTTTTTTTATTATTATCCACTGTGCTGATTTTTCTCTCATTTTCAACAAGTAAAGCAGATTTGTTTCCATCTGTGATGACTTGATGGTCAGTGTCTGCAAGCTGTTTCCTCTGAGTGTGCAATCTGTGTGTGGATGAATGTAGATGTATATACACAGGCACTCAGCATGGGATTGGTACCTTCAAACAGGCATCTCCATCACTCTTGGATAATCACTGCCTATATACATGCTGAGAGGTCCTGCATCAGTTATTGACTTTTATGCATGAAAAGCCTTCAATTTCTAAACAAGCCTTTCCACATTAGAGTAGGCAGAGTATTAGCAGTTGTTCTAGATGTTCGATCCATATCTTTAGAAATTATGTGAGAATTTTGTGTGAGAAACAGATCAATATTTAAGTAAATTTTTGATAGAATTTCTTCTCCCTGCCCAGTAGGGGGCATATGCATGAAGAATGTGAATTGCCAAAAACACAAGAAGAATAGGAAAGTGAAAGTTAAAGTGGAAATTGACTGAACATGGAGTAGAATTTATAGTGAAAATGGACATGGACCAAACAAGCTGAGATATTCTTCTAAAAATCTTTATTTTCATTCTGCTGAAGAAAAAAAGTCATATACATCTGGGATGGCATGAGGGTGAGTAAATCATGTGAAATTTAAAATTTTGGGGTGAACTATTACTTTAAGAAGACTTCAAATTTCTCCTTTTGTTTTCCACTGAAGAAAGCAAGTTACACAGGTTTGTCACAACATAACAATAAATGATTACAGCATTGTCATTTTTGGTGAACTATCCCTTTAAGGATTACAAATTTTATGTTTTAAGTCTCTTTGTGTGCCAGTTTTGCAGATGTTTCCATGCCCTTGTCACGTGCACGACTCCAGAGAGAGGCTCCAGCTTTAAAAACTCCTCCAAAGTCACCAAAACTCTCAAGACAGTGCGACGTGCCAATGGCCAGAACATGACCTTTTCAGTGGCCTCAGTTGGCCCCCCTACTATCTATGCTCCACACAGCGGCAGGCAGAGAACTTCCTCAGAGGGTGAAAGAACCTCTCCTGCTGTAGGCCAAATGCCCAGCAAACATGTTGTCTCTCTTGTGACCTATTACAATGCCTGAACTTGTACAGTCAAGCAAATATTACAAAACCCATTCTATTACAGAGAATTTAAAAGTGACAAATAGGTCATGGTGAATAATGGACAGAAAAAAGAATTGAGAGAGGGGAAGTAGGCGTCGTCTGCTGAGGACTGAGGAACTGGGACATAGCCCGTTTTGGAGATCATATGTCATGTTGCATACATGAACTTTGTGGGAAAGAAATGATATTGAATGTGAACAGATGCTGACGAAGACAACACTTCTAAAGTGGTTAAAGCAGAAAAAGTAGAAAAACATGCACATGGATCTAAGTTTCTTATTTGTCAAGTATCGGATGTACAGTTGAAGTCAGAAGTTTACATACACCTTAGCCAAATACATTTAGGTAGCATTGCCTTTAAATTGTTTAACTTTGGTCAAATGTTTTGTGTTGCCTTCCACAAGCTTCTCACAATAAGTTGCTGGAATTTTGATCCATTCCTCCTGACAGTGGTGTAACTGAGTCAGGTTTGTAGGCCTCCTTGCTCATGAATTTTCTATGGGCTTGAGATCAGGGCTTTGTGATGGTCACTCCAATACCTTGACTTTGTTGTCCTTAAGCCATTTTGCTACAACTTTGGAGGTATGCTTGGGGTCATTGTCCATTTGGAAGGCCTGTTTGCAACTGAGATTTAACCACCTGTCTTGAGATATTGATTCAATATATACACATAATTTTCCTTCCTCATGATGCCATCTATTTTGTGAAGTGCACCAGTTCCTCCTGCAGCAAAGCACCACCACAACATGATGCTGCCACCCCAATGCTTGTGGTTGGGATGGTGTTCTTCGGCTGGCAAGCCTCACCTTTTTCCTCCAAACATAACGATGGTCATTATGGCCAAAAAGTTACATTTTTGTTTCATCCAGAGGACATTTCTCTAAAAAGTACGATCTTTGTCCCCATGTGCACTCGCAAACTTTAGACTGTCTTTTTTATGGCGTTTTGGAGCAGTGGCTTCTTCCTTGTTGAGCAGCCTTTCAGGTTATGTCGATATAAGACTTGTTTTACTGTGGATATAGATACTTGTCTACCTGTTTCCTCCAGCATCTTCACAAGGACCATTGCTGTTGTTCTGGGATTGATTTGCACTTTTCACACTAAACTACTTCATCTCTAGGATACAGAATACGTCTACTTCCTGAGTGGTATGATGGCTGTGTGGTCCAATGGCGTTTATACTTCCGAACTATAGTTTGTAGAGACAAACGTCGTACCTTCAGGCATTTGAAAATTTCTCCCCAGAATGAACCAGACTTGTGGAGGTCCACAATTTTTTTTCTGAGGTGTTGGCTGATTTCTTTTGATTTTCCCATGATGTCAAGCAAAGAGGCACTGAGTTTGAAGATAGGCCTTAAAATACATCCACACATACACATCCAATTGACTCCATTTAGCCTATCAGAAGCTACTTGGCTAATTGTAAAGGCTTGACACCATTTTCTTGAATTTTCCAAGCTGCTTAAAGCCACAGTTAACTTAGTGTATGTAAACTTCTGACTCACTGGAATTGTGATATAGTCAATTCAAGTCATGTCAATAAAAGTGAAACATTCTGTCTGTTAAAACGTTTTGGGAAAATGACTTGTATCATGCACAAAGTAGATGTCCTAAACTACTTGCCAAAACTATAGTATGCTAATATGAAATCTGTAGGGTGGTTAAAAAATGAGTTTTAATGACTTCAACCTATGTGTATGTAAACTTCTGAAAATCTGTAAATCTGCCAATGAGTTTGGTGAGGTCTTTTTATATTTGAAACGAAGCATGAGCCTGTTTTTTTTTTCCGCCAATATTATAACATGGTCATTTTCTTCTTGAGTTGCCTTTCATGGTTTAACAACCACTGTAGCACAGTTTGTTTAAATTGATGCTATTCTTGCAGTCTAATGGTCTCATAATTCTGCTTGTCATGTGGACATTACAAGTACAATACAGTAACCACACAAAACCTTTTTGTCAGGGGATATTTTTACAATGCTTTTGAAATATAAAGGGGTTATACATAGAAACATCGAAAGTCCTATTTTTGACTCTTACTAGATTTTGTTATGGCTTATCTTAAGCTTTTCTTATTGTCAGTGAATGAAGAACATTTTGATATGACAGTGTGATATGATAATTTTATTGATCAATTTCAATGTCATAATATTTTCCTTTCTTATGCAAGTACACATATTACATACAACAGAACCTACTAAGTTGCACTAGAAATTCTGTAATGTTTAAATAATTATTTTAAAAAATTACAATTTTCATAAGGCTTTATAAGTCTGGATTGACAGTGATCATCACTTTATGATTTATATTGGAATGGAGGATTACCCTCATAAACACATAATTTATTACTGAATAGCACATTTGTAAACACAAGCTTTCGGATAAAAGGAACAACAGGTTTATTTTTTACGAGAGTGAATACGTCAAATAAACTAATTCAATGTGAAATCTAATTTCACTTATAATGTTTAGTTTATTGCAGGGTAATTTGTATATTGTACAAAAAAGAGGGTGTGAAATAACATTAGTGAGTATTTTTATGAGAACTATTTATACTGTAGATTTAGGGATGAAGGGATTTTATGTGACCCAATTTTTTTAGCTTGTAATATAGATTTGCCATTCCGGTGAACAATAATGCAAAGCTGACGATTTGCAAAATGTTAATTCAGTAAATTAAGCAAGAATGTTGTATGCAGGCAGTGCCATGCATATTGTTTCAGAATACATATGGAAATGCAGAATAGCACAATTTACATTTAAATGCAAACAAATGCAAATTAACAGCACACATTTTTTTCATAATTGCATTTGATCTATTATTTTTTGAGGATTTTTCCCTTGGTACATTCTCAAGAACATTTAAAACGATTTCTGATCATTATGCTGTCTTCTATCTTTTCATTAGTCTATGTTTTGTTTCATTATAGTGATCTATCTTTGGTCAGACTGCAAAACTGTGTTTTCCTAATCAGTATTTTTGTCTGGTTTGAGAAACAATATATATATATATATATATATATTTTTTTTATTTTTTTTTTTTAGAAAATACACCCTGAATTAAGTTTCTTACACCAATAGCACAATACTTTTCTCTCATTATGAAGTGTAAACCTCACTAAACTGTGTTGCCAATGAGGTCAGAAATGTGTATTCTCTGAAAACAAGTTTTTCTTGTATTTATGTAATATCAAGTAAGACAGAAAATAATCTTTGCTGTGCAGAGATCGTTGTTCTACGTTCTGATTGCACGTTTAGGAAGACGGGTCCATATTAGTGGACGCACACATATTTGTGTGTGTGTGCGTGTGCGTGTGCGTGTGTATGTGTGTGTGCGTGTGCGTGTGTGTGTGTTTGCAAGCAACTTTCAGTATTATGTATTACCAAAGCAGATTTTTGTTCCCCCCAAATGTTACAAATGTTATTGCTAATAAAAATATTTGTCTGAGTATAAAATATGTGTCTGGCTTCTATAAAAGTATCTCATTGTATGATTGTAAAATTGAGTTTAAATTACCACAATGTATTTATAGATGAATTTGTAAGACAGTTTTATTACAAGAGATGAAGCACAGTTCAGAGTTTGTTCAGGAACCAAGCTGCCTTGTTGAAATTTCCAGATTGCTCTGGTATAAATATAAGATTTTTGATCAAAGCTGTCAAAAATGACCTCTCTTTTACATCTGTTATACAAAATGAGTAATGTATCCTATTTTTTTCATACCAAAATGCAAAGGGTAAAATCTCTGCATCATCTATCTTTGTGACAGATGTAGGCTTTCTTAGTGTCTGTAATAAAAGTGTGATGTACTGGGATGTGATTTGAAATTTGAAAATGGGAAAGTCACACATAGTATGATAAATCCCTCTCGTAGATGATGAATCAATAGTTTTAATGGTGGAGATACACAGGAAATTCTCATGCCTTGGAAAAAATATTTCTTGATGGCCCATCAAAAAAAAAAAACAAGCACATTGGAAAGAGGGAATGTGCAGAATTGAGGGAATTAATGGATGTCAACCTGAGAGATTTCACTCCAGTGTGAATATTAGGTTCCATTAGCCAATAGTAAGGAGATTACTTGCCCGCACCCTCATTCAGCACCCACCAGGACCAAACATTACCGTACGTAAACCTGACAGATCTTAACCAACATGAGTCCAGCTATGCATAAAGCATACTTCTGGATGTTGAGTCAATCTAATCTAAGAGATAACGAACAGAAAAAACATGGGACATCAAATATGGCATGCAAATGGCCAAAAAGAAAGAGCCTTCACTTTCAATTCCAAGTCATGCACTCATTTTACATGCAGGTGTTATCTGCAGTGTGGCCATATATACTGTATATTTATTACATTAGACATTTCCACCTCCCAGTGTTAAGACTCCAGCAATACAAGGAGTGTATAGAAAAAGCTTGTGTATGTTTTTGTGTATGTATGGTGCTGATGGGTGTTTGACAGGCAGAGGCATGAAGGCTGTAGTTGTCAGAGGGTCGCATAGGGCTCTTCACAGTCTTCAGCTGTAGACAGTCCTATCACTTATTTTTAGCATCGCACTTGCTTAAAAATAGACCTCACAATGTGCACACAATTGTACTCTCACCTGGGCCTTTGTGTTGAACATATGATTGTTCTAGGTTAAAAGGTGAAAAATGGGAGAGTGTAAATTTTTAGATACAGTGATTGGTCACCATTTATTTTTTCACCAGTTACTCCCCCTCATGCTGTTCCAAATGTCTTTATTTTTTCTGGCTGCCATTCAGGCTCTACCGCACACATGCTGGATCCTTTTTTAGCTTTTGACACTGGTTCAGATGACAGTAAGTGAGCATTTTTGGGTGACGCAAAAAGATCCCACACCTGGATCAACACTTTCGGGTGAAGTCTCCATTCTCCATACAGTAAATCTGCTCCTGTGTTTAGTATGCCCTGGACATGCGTCGTGTGGGATGAATAATCATATACTATAAAATATGGCATTTATAGATATTCTTTGTAGTCTAGTTACATTAAAAAATAGGCCAAAGGCCTAATGAAGAAAATGTAAAAATGCACACCTGGTATATATAACATCTACAAATATACATATATATTTTTCATATTATGCTTTTTTATGTTTGTTTTTTGGTTTTATGGTTATGCCTGTTTATGATACCTGTGCATTGATGTTAATGGAATAGTTCACCCATAAAATGAAAATTCTCTTCTCTCATCATTTATGCTACCCAGATGTGTATGACTTACTTTCTTCTGCTGAACACAAACAAATATTTTTAGAAGAAAATCTCAGCTCAGTGGGCCATACAATGCAAGTGATTTGTGGCCATATCTTTGAAGGTCCAAAACATTTAGGAAACATAAAAGTATATGTTTCTCCAGTGGAGTAATCCACGTCCATATGTTCTGGCACTGATCGTTTGCGTGGATGAATCTAATGGTTTGAGGTTAGCTGCTTTGGCTGTTATCACTAGAAGATCTTCACGGGCTATATTCATGTTGATATTATGTTTTTAGTTGAAACATTTATAACCAGGGGTGGACTGGCCGTCGGGAGCACTGGGCGTTTTTCCGGTGGGCCGGTTGGTACTGGCTCGTCATACAGGTGACATCTGCGGCTATCCGCAACATGCCAACGCGGACCCCATTATAGAGTAGTGATGGGCGGATCGATCCTAAAAGTATCGATACTTCTGATACTGATGCTGTATCAAAAATATCGATCCTCACACAAAATATTAATTCTAAATAATATATTTATTATTTTAACTAGGGATATGATTATTTGGTTACCATGAACAATAATCATAAACTTCAAATTTAAATAAAATAGATTAGGCTATATTAGCGAATACTTGTTCTTGATGGGAGCTGTTTCTTCTTCCACTCATCTTAACATTCATAAATGTTGAAAGACACATGCAGACAAGCACTTGCCCTCAAACAAGAGGGATCCATGCCTTGTAGAGGTAATGATAGAAAATCAGAGAAACAGCTTATGGTGTGTAGTCTAGGGCATACACAGGCATATACCGTATGCCCTCCTCTTTCAATTTAATAATGCATTGCCGCAGCACCGTTGAGTGAATTGAATTTTGTTGAATTTAAGAGTGAAAGTTTTTTTACAGAGATTCTCTCTAAACACGCATGGAGATACACTGGCGAGCACTGGCAAGACAGACAGTCGGACTAATCTGATACACCAATCAGAACGTTCATTTCAGACGCGATTGGATATTTGCTAACCAATCATATTTTCCGTTTCAGTAAGGGGCGGGACATTTCCAGCATTTGACACACAAGTTTCCCTGGAGAAACTATAATTTGCACTGCATATTTATTTCCCTGCTAAACGTAAATATATGTATATACTTTTAAATGTAACTTATGCAAGTAAACTTATTGTTATTGCACCCCTGCCTTTACTGCTGTCCGCGGTGCCTTTTTCTCGTGATATCAAATAATTTATGTTTCTAAGTTGGAAAACAATTTCACTCTACACGGAAAAGCCCATAATATTACACAAATAAATAAAAAAAAAATTGTATGTAGGCTATATATGTTAATACAAGATAAAAAGTGTTAACATGAACATTACTACACTCTTATTAATGCTTAACAGTTTATTGTGTATTATGAATTAGTTCATTAGTTAAAATAGTAATCAAGTATTAACAATTTTCATAGTAGCATAATAAAAGGAACAATAATGATACCTATTAATTTAAATACATATTTAATATGAAGTTTCTATACCAATGAACCCATTGATTCACTACAGTAATATTGTAGTAGTAACCATGGTTAATTGTGTGGTAACTATGGTTTAACTAAATACCATGGTTAAACTATACTGTATTACTGTAGTGAAATGGTACATTTTTGAAGGGTAAACAAAACAGAAGTCTAATCATTTTCTGTTTAGGCCAAATAATAATAATAATAATAATAATGACTTGAATAATGACTACAAATATTATTTAAAATTACCCATTGTATCCAAAGTAATCATAAAAAAATACATTTAACAGAAGTATCGGTATTGATATCGAAGATATTGGACTTGAAAATATTGGTATCAGATCGAAAAGAAAATAAGTGGTATCGCCCACCCCTAATTGAAAAGAAGTGATTTTAAAAACATTGTATAGTAAGTCCAGGACAACAGCTTTTATTTAATAAAACTGATTTGACCTTTAGTTTGATTTTACTTACTAATTGTAGCCCACTTCCATTTAAAGTACATGGGTAGGTCTCATTATGTGACACACAAATCACAATAATGGTGACAAAGTATTTGATGAGCTCAGAATAATCACAAAATGACAAATAATTGCAAATTCTAACAAATACAATAACAGCAGCATATATACAATCTGCAAACAGTAAATCTATTAACATAGTTATTTGCATAATGTATTCATACCGCAATGCATTAGTGGTAGCTGAAGTGCGACTTGCTGAATAATGCTCACACCTAATAAACATGCAGAAAATAACTATTGAAAAATATTACTTTGTGGCTATTTAAGTCTCTGAGGCTTACTTTGTTTAAAGAAAAGCAGAAATAGAAACATTGGGCTTTTCACTTTTTTTAAGAATAATCTGGGGAATGAATTAAAACACTGCAGATATAAAGATGCAAGAGACTCTGAGACTCTGCTCTTGTTCATGAACACTGAGGTAATTTCCCAGTCATCCTGGACTCTTAGCCTGGAGCCTACCACAGCTCTGCCTTTTATGGATTCGCCCCTTGAGCCTCCCATGGCTCTGCCTTCCACGGCTCCACCCTCAGAGTCTTCCATGGATCTTCCAGATCTCCTGATCCAGTCCCTACCCTGAAGTGGTCTTCTGGGCCTCATCCACCTGATCTGCTCTGGTCTTCTGGCCGTCTGCCTGATCTGCTCTGGTCTCCTTACCGTCCTTCTGATCTGCTCGGTTCTCCTGACCATCTGCTTGATCTACTCTGGTCTTCTAGGTCTCCTGATCGTCCGCCTGGTCTGCTCTAGTATCCCTGGTCTCATGGCCGACCGCCTGATCTGCCCTAGCTCCCTTGATCTCCTGGCCGTCCACCTGATCTGCTCTGGTTTCCTTGTTTTCCTGGTCGTCTGCGTAATCTGCACTGGTTTCCTTGGCCCCCTGATCTAATCTTGTCTCCTGGGTCCTTTGACCACCAGCTTTTTAAGGGGGCGCATGATGATTCACTGTTGTCCACCCTGTGTTTCACTTTCAGCTGTTCCCTATTGTTCTCACCTGTGTTCCATTCCCACATAAGTCAGTTTGTATATAATGCCCTTATTTCTGTTCAGTCCTTGTCAGTTTTTGTATGTGTTTTGACCTCCTGTTCTCCACTTGTTCCCTTCGTTTATGTTTTCTCTGTTACTGTTTTTCCCATCGTGGATGTTTCTATTGTTCCTTTGTTTACCCTGTTAATCTGTACTTTTTTCATTTTATTAAATACTTTAAGCTGCATTTGGATCCTGCTCCAGTGACCTCCTTCGTTGTAACACTTGTTATTTTTATTCATTAACATATTAATACAATAAATCATTTTTAATATATGAATATAAAGAGTAAACCAATTTTGATAAAATTTACATTATTGTATTTATTTGTTATACTGTATTATCTTTAAATTCCAATACAAGCTGGGTAGCGTTTCTAGGCACATAGTGCCCTCATCCGACCAAATTATCATAACCTACATGTTATAACCGAATATTTAAATCATCCACAGAATTTTAATTTCCACTGTGTGCAGTCTCCTGAGTTAAAATAATATCACCTTTGTGAATTATTTAGTAAATAAAGAATTCTTCATCTTATTGGGAAAATGCAGTATAAATCTAAATAAATAGTACATTTTAAAATGTATCTGTATGTTTTGCCTCTCTGTATGTGTAAAGGGATAAATGGGAAAGGAGGAGGTGAGAACCATGATAATATAAATAATAGTTTCATATAAAACTTAACCAAAAGACTAACACGCACACAGGTGTCGGGCAGCTGCCCGTAAATCTCTCTCTGTTGCACTGCCGAATCCGGTCGGCCTCTATCCCTCTTGAAGGATAATTAGCCTGATCGCCCTCCGCCCTGCTACAGTATGTTATTATGTTATTTGAATCAAGTAATGATTTGTCTAAAAGTAATTTAATACATTCAACATGAAATAAAAACATTGCAGGAGTGAACGAAGCAGTAAACTCCCAGCTCGTACATCTTCCCCACGGTGGATTATGAAATGTTTCTAAACTTCTCTTCTTACTGACAAATTAATTCAGATCTGACAAGGGCCCTTAAAGGGATAGTTCACCCCAAAATATTAATTCTCTCATTATTTACTCACCAACGTGCCAGATGTGTATGACTTTCTTTCATCTGCTGAACTCAAATTAAGATTTTTAGAATAATTTTTCAGCTCTTTTGGTCCATATAATACCAGCGAATGGGTGCCAACATTTTAAAGCTAAAAAAAAAAAAAAAAAAATCATATTTGCATATCGCCCCCTGTTAGGCAGGAAGAAAAAAACAAATATTGATCCGTTTCTCACCCACACCTATCATATCACTTCTGAAGATATGGATTTAACTAATGGAGTCTTATGGATTACTTTTATGATTCCTATATGTGCTTTTTGGAGCATCACATTTTTAGCACCCATTCACTTGCAGAGCGTCAAAGCTCTGGGGGTGTCACAGAAATAACTTCACATATGCATTTATAAAATACTTGGGCCTTCAAAGCTAAAATATTCATCTAAAAATCATAATTTGTGTTCTGCAGAAGAAAGGAAGTCACACATATCTGGGATGGCATGAGGGTGAGTAAATTATGAGAAAATTTGCATTTTTGGGTGAACTATACCCTTAAAGTGATTCTCATTCATAATTAAAACTTGTGTCATCATTTCCCAACCCTCATGTTGTTCCAAACCCATATGACCTTCTGTATTCTGTGAAACACAAAATGTGTTAGACAGACTGTTAGGGACTGACATTCTCGGTCACCACTCACTTTAAAAATATGGCGAGAAAAAAACATTCACTGAAAATAAAAAGTGACATTCTGTCTAATATCTCCTTATTGTGTTGCATGAAAGTTATACGGGTTTGGAACAACATGGTGAATGATGACAGAAATTCCAATAATAATAATAATTCTGAAAACATGTTAAATGTGTATTATATAATGGAATATAGGGGAGTTAACATCCATTATGTCGTTTGTGAAAGTAACAAGTTACTCACAACTTGAATACTCTTTTAATTGGATACTTCCTTACTCTTACTTCAAGCAATTATTTATATTAGTACTTTTACTTCTACTTTAGTAATGAATTTTTAAGTAATTGTACTTTTACTTGAGTACAGTTTATGGCTATTTTACCCAACTCTACCATGCAGAGACTGATGCCCTGCTGCTGTTGTCCTGAACACCGACTGACTGAACCGTTATAGCCTCCCCAGCCGACACATAAGCAACACAGCCGGTCCTTCTTTTCTGAGCTTATGAACATGACATAAAGCCGCAAGGACGAATTACATGACCCTGCGAATTTGCGCCAAATCCGACCCAATTGCTAAAAATAAAAATAACTATTGTAGGCTTACAAATGTGAATCTGGATTAGACAGGTACAGGGCTTGAACATAGATGTGTTTATGTAATCACTCTACAATTAACTTGTTTAACTAATTGTAACAACAACAAAACTTACATAGGTCAACCTTAAAATTAGTTTTGAGGAACAGGTGGTATTAGTTATGCATATATCAAAAGATCAACAGGTATCCTCTAAATCACATAAAACTTGTAGGCCATCATAATAAATCTACAGCAAAGGAAGAATGTTTAGCAATACTTATGTATTCTTCTGCGCAGTAAAATACTTACTATGAACAATAGCCAAAGCCCTTAGGCTTGTCTGTCATCATTTCACTGTCAACATTTTGGCAGAGCATTAGAGTCACAATGACTTCTGTGATGGATGTACTTGTTTATCATGAGGAAAAGCATGTCAATTATTCATATTTTAAATAAATATGAGGAGCCCTTTTATACAAAGACTTCCTGTAATGTTCCATCCTCACATTGCTCTGATTGCATCAATGAAATGGTATTATTTATTTTGGCTCGCTTTGCTTGTGGTGAACATATGCACAATGTTAAAAGGATAATTCACCCAAAAACATTGAATGTTTGTCATAAAAACAAACCCAAAAATCTTTTGGTTTAAAGGAATCGCTCTCCCAAATTTGAACATTCTGTCTCATGTCGTTTCATAGGTTTGACTTTCTTTCCTCTGTGGAACATAAAAGGGGAAGTTTAGCAGAAATGGAAATTATTGGGGACCAGTATCAATGATGGTGAGTAAATGATGACAGAATTTCAATTTTTGAAAATTTAGCCAAATTATATTTTGCCTTTAGCTTGTGTTTTATGACAAAAATGAATGCCCACCCAATCTCTTTCTCTCTCTCTCTCTCTCTCTCTCTCTCTCTCTCCACTGCCATTTCACAGAGGGAACCATCTGCTAGTTTGCTTCTCTACTGCAGTAGACAGAAGCCTAAGGTGACAGATTAGGCGCCAGTGACCTGCAGTGACTGGCTGCAGTTAAACATATGGAAGGAAGCAGTGCTCCCTTGCTAGGCTGTCCAATTGTGGTACACTGGAATCCTCCCACCTCAAAGCTAAGAAAGCCCATCAATGCCCATCCTGACCATCCCACAGCATATGTATGGGAGACAGACACACATGTACCCAACAAAACATTTTATGATTTACAAACAGCTCATGAAAGGCAACCAACTCACAATAGGAAAACTTTTCATCCCATTTCAATAATCAGTAATTATTCAACATAATTATGCAACATAATTTCATAAGCAGCTCCTTTGTATTATCAGGCCAGGGCCTATATACAGTGGTTTAAAATAAACATGAAATCAATTTTTTTTTTAATTTATCTTAAACATACAAAAACAAATGTTTGTATTTATAATCTTTCATCAAAATCTTTAACTGAAATGACTTTCCTTTTTGTCTCACGTCATAAAGCACACTTATTTTTCTCCCTCTCCCCTCCAAACACCTGTCATATACTGCAGAGCTAATTTTTAACGATCCAATTAATTCCTAAGGGATCAAATCAAGTCTTGTCCTACATATTGTTCCTCACTGAATTTCATGTTGTTGACTTTAAGATGATGGATTTCTGATTAAATATTTGTCCATAGTTGCTGTAGCTGTCTGCTAGGATTTGAACATGCACGCCTGTGTCTTCAGTGCCCTTTGGTGGCCTTTTTCAGGCCATTTGCAAAGCAGTTTCCCAGAGTGAGCTGCTCTGGTAAAAGATTTCTGTCATTGATTGCCTTTCCTGTGCATCTGAGCACAACCTTCCCAAAGATTTCCCAATGAGCAGTCAAAACCGCTCCTAAATGTTTCTATTATGTTTGACCTCAGGTTTCTAAGTAGTAAAGGTTTCAATCTTTTTGAGTCAAAGTGGGTCAGCACACTATTTCTACTCAGCAACCTTTCTTTTATAGAGCATATATATCATGTGTGTGAATGCGGGCTAGGCATTCTTTAGGATGTGAAAAAGTTCACAAGGGGGGCACACTTGTATAATGTGTCATTCTCAAAGAAAATGTTACTTTGTTTTATCTACTGCAAGGTGGATTGTGGAGATTCAGTGTCTCACACCTGATTTTAATGTGAGCTCTACATGTTTCATGATTGATTGAAGGTCCCAGATTTTGCATTGGGCATCACTTAGTAACCCAACACAGTTCCAGAATTATTAATCGAACAAAGGTGAAAACATTTTCCTTAAAATCAAACATTGAAATGTATTAATATTTCCATAAACTGTATAAACCCAACAATATGCAGATTTCTAAATATGAAATAGGCTGAATATGAACATAATTTTATGTCATATTTTATATATAATTTTTCAGCTACATTGTCTATGGTGTATATTGAGAATATTGTAGCCTATATTGTCTACTAGAGGAAGACCAATATATCGGTTTTACTGATTAATCTGTTCCAAAAGTTGCATTTTGGAACAATCGGTTATCTGCAAAACTCTATGCCAATAGTTTTTTCCCCTAGTTTTTTTTTTTTATTTCTCATCAATAAACCTCATCTGGGTAAATATATACATACACATTTTTTATCTGGGGAATATATAAGCTACAAAAAGCTTAATTTGGTAAATATTAAATATAGAGCATTGTAAGGTAGTCAAGTCTCTGTTATTTCAAAATAAGAGTCCCAGGTATATTTCCAACTTATTTATAGGAAGTCCTGCGTTATGCACAAAATCTTTATTTTTCTTGTTATTACTGAGACACAATAAACTGCTTTAGGAATTTTATTAATTTTGGTCTCTTGTCGCCTCAATGTCTGTGACCTTCATAGTAAGGAAAGACTAAGACATTCGAGTTTAAAAAACTATCTGCCAATCAATCGGTTATCAGTCTTTTCCAACACCTTAGATTCGTTATTGGCAAAATCCCATATCGGTCAACCTCTGTTGTCTAACGTGTATCTTGTTACATCTGTTTAACTTGTTGTATCTTCTTATATTGAGCTCCAGCTCTAGTCTGGATGTAGAGTTTGATTAGATGCGAATCTTTGATGTCAACCACAAAAGTAATGCGAAAAAGTTAACTCTGCCATACTAACTATGCATTATTATGATATGATTTTATGCATTATTCGCTGTCCTTTTCTGCATATTGCTGTGCTGTTTTGTGGTCTGTTCTGCATAACGCAGCAGCTCATTTTAGCTCATTGCGGCCCATTTGGCAGGTTTTGTGGCCGAACCATCGGACCCCTCGGTTCTCCCGATGGTCAGTCGTCCCCTGATCGGCTCCAAAGTGCATCAGCACACCAGGAAAATGCCCGGTATGCCAGATTACCAGTCCAGCCCTGTTTGGGTCACAACCCACTAATTAAGAACCACTGCTTTATTCAGTGACAGTTCTTTGCTTTATTGGTCACCAGAGGTGGGTAGTAATGCACTACATTTACTCCGTTACATTTAATTTCGTAATTTTTTGGGGAACAAATTACTTTTAGAGTAGGTTTAAAAGTGGATACTTTTTAATCTTACTCAAGTATATTTCTAATTACATTTTTAAACTTTTACTTCGTTACAATGGCCGGCGTACCTGTCGTTACATTACTGGGTTTAATTGTAATTAATGAATAATTTATTGAGAGATTATTGAATGGGACTTTTACGAGAGCAGAAGTTCACACAGCTGAGCGCACTGAGCCGCTGTCACAGACTGTCACTCAATCCCTGCTGCAGCATCAAGCTTTTGAAAGTGAAACACTTTCTTCGTTCCGCACAGTGAAAAAATGAGATGGTCATTTTCAGGGTGATACTGTAACTGCGCCCTTATGACATCAGTTTTTAAGTGTACATTTTTAAATCAGTGCAGCAATATATCAGTGCGCTTTGTCCCGTCCCCCTAGTATTTACGCATTTAGTAAAATGTCATAGTGTCTAGCCTGCCAAAAACCCAGAGAAATTATTTATTTTGAGCCGGGTGGTTATCGCTGAGTACCAGCAAGAAGAAGAGAGTTTGGCCAACCGCATGTCAAGAAGTCTCCGAGATTCCGGGCTACATTTGTTATGCCTGGTCTTATCTCGCTAGCCGCTACTTACTTGTCACTCTTGAAAGATGTGAGTAGACTTGATACACATAATGTTCCAGCAGTTAAAAAAGTTTTAGCTGTAATAAGCTAAAAAGTTTTGCCTGTCTTTTTTCATTTCCATGATGCTAGCTAGCAAACCTGGCGTCATTGTTTGGTTATTGTCAACGATTCTAACTCTAGCTATGTAATTTGACACAATGAAAAACTGGCATGATTGCTTACACATGCACCCAGTCCGACCCACGTACGGAAAAAAACGCAATAGTGTATATCAGGCGTTAGTTTTGCATGTCACATTCATTCATGCATACATAATTAAATGTATTTTTACTGTAAGATATAAAGTGAGATGTGGCTTGTGACTATTACAGTATGAAAAGATATCAGAACATTCAGGAATTCTTCAAAAGAGAGAAATCCAAAACAGCAGAGCAGGACAGAGCAGCCAGCAGTGTTTGCCAGTCAGAGGATGAGAGCCAGCTTGACACTGGAAGGGATGTACAGCAGCCTCCAGCTTTAGCTGTACACATGGTATGTAAAATCCTGATAGTTCCAGATTTCTCTTTAGTATGTACTTTACATTGGTAATATCAATGACATTGTGGTTAATTGCCAGACATTGAACCTAAAGTTAATTATATGTAAAAAAAAAAAAAAATAAATAAATAAAAAAGTGCAATACTCAATATTTCATTTTAGTCATATGGGTTGGGTAACATTCCATATAGCCTACATAGAAAAAGGCTTATTTTATTATCATTCTGATGTTTTTTTGTAGACTCAGATAAGGATACTAGCGATGAAGGCCCTTCAGCTCCACCTGCATATCAGGGTATGTATGCATTTGCCTTCTTTATAACTTTATCTGCTTTGACTTGAGATTGGGATGTTTCACTTTTTGCTATACTTATATACAGTGGCTTATACTGTCTATCATTGCACAATTATATCAATACAAATACATTGATACAACTGTTAATCCTGTATTGCTTCAGGTGTGTCAAGTCAGCCACTCTCAGAGTAAAATTATATTGACAATGAGAACCATCCAGCAGTGACAGCAGGCCATGCAGTGTCAAGTGGGGATAGTGATGTGGCAGCACTTGTTGGCTTATGTTGTACTTAATTAATATATTGTACTTCATTAAATTCTTTCATCTGTATTCCCAGTAAGTCACATCTGTGACTTACATGACACTAAATGCAAGATCTGATTCTCATGCTTTTGTCATTGTTTAAATAATTTTCCAAAAGCCATCCAAGGTGAGAAGAGAAGGTCATTCAATCCATTGTGGTATAACCTCCATGTTAGTTATTCAAGTAGATATGAGTAGTGGAGACAAATAGTAAATTAATGCTTTTCAGACATGTGTGTATGCTTGTACTTCATGCCCCCCCCTGCATAAGTTAGTGCCCCACTTGGGCCACCCCTGTCAAAATAGTCTGGACACGCCACTGTTGCGTAATTGAAAACTGGAGCGCAAACAGACAGCATTTCTGCGCGTCCACAGCGAGGGGCGCGAGGCACGCGTGTGAGAGTTGTGCGGGCGCGAGGCGATCGTATGGCGAAGAGACTAGCTGTCTCCGAAATCGTTTACTCGTTCACTATTTTCTATATAGTTAGTGCACTGTATCTCAGCAGTGAGTGAACAAAATGAGTGAGTGAATTCGGACCCGGACTTATACATCATGTGTCGGAGCTCTGGGGCTGTCACAGGAACAACGTCACACATGCACTTTTAAAATACTTGGATCTTACTTGTTAGTCTTATTAAATAATATATTAATACAATAAACACATTTGATCAAATAAAGAGTACATTTTAAAATGTAGTCTATCTGTTTGTTTTGCCTCTCTATATGTTATTATGTTATTTTAATCTAGTGATGATTTGTCAAAATGCAATTTAATACATTCAGCATGAAAGAAAATATTGCAGGAGTGAGGGTAGGAGTAAACTCACAGCTCATAGGTCTTCCCCATGGTGGATTGTGGGCAATTATACACATTGCATTGTGTATAATAATAAGTGAACAAAAGTAGGGAATGAGTGGCTCACTCAGAATTCAGACAATCCTACAAAATGGCGGACACTTGAAATAGTGAAATAAGCGGTTTCAGACACAGCGAGTGTTCAAGGGCAGGGGTTGGTGCCCTATGCAGGCTGCGTACTCTGTGTTTAGAGAGTGGCGGTACTGCTGTACACAACTAATGATATATTTCAGCATTATATATAATGTCCTTGACAAATTCATCCAGATCTGACAAGAGCCCTTAAAGGGATAGTTTGGTAAACTACACCTTTAAAGAGATAGATCAGCCATAATGTAATATTATGTCATGATTTCCCTACCTTCATGTTATTCCAAACCAGTGTGACGCTTTGCATTATGTGGATCCCAAATATGTTAGATGGAATGTTAGGGACTGACAGTCTCGGTCACCATTCACTTTCAAAATATGTCGAAAAAAACATTCACTGAAAGTAAATAGTGACTCAGGCAAACATTCTGTCTAATATCTCCTTATTGTGTTGCTTGGAAGAAAGTCAAACAGGTTTGGAACAACATGATGGTGAATGATTACAGAATTTCCATTAATGATAATAATAATTCTGTAATACATGTTCAATGTGTATTATGTATGGAATATAGGGGAGTTAACATCCATTATATCATTTGTGAAAGTAACAAGTTACTCACTACTTGAGTACTCTTTTAATTGGTTAATTTCTAACTCTTAATCAAAAGTACTTAATTGTACTTTTACTTGAGTACAGTTTTTGGCTACTCTACCCACCTCTGTTGGTCACTCCCTGACATAAATTACACTGAAATGAGTTGATTGTGATTCTTCTTGGAATGAGATTCTAGTAAATTGTTTTTCTTGTTTTGTTTTTCGGAAATGTACTTCAAAGGACTGGAAGTGTATGCAGAGAAATCATGCAAAAAGTTTAGTCAAGCATGGTCTATCACAACCAGAAATGACCGTGAAATGCTCTGCCCTGTGATTAAAGAGGGGAGACACCATCTGATGAATGTAGGCAGGAGATAAAATTGAAGCAG
Organism: Moxostoma hubbsi; assembly: GCA_032164185.1. NCBI lineage: Eukaryota > Metazoa > Chordata > Actinopteri > Cypriniformes > Catostomidae > Moxostoma > Moxostoma hubbsi. Next base: position 24,696,583 of record JAVLUX010000033.1, read on the forward strand.
GAGAGATGAAGGTGCACGTCAGACCATGTGCAGCAGTCTGATAATTTAAAATCTTTGAATGCATACTCCGGGTTATGATTTATTCATATGGTTGGCAAGCAAGGTGCAGGAAATGGCAATATAAGGGAGCTGACTGTTGAGCGGCTCTCAAGGACGCTGTTGTCTGCCACGGAACCAGAGACAGGCGTTCTCTTACAGGGCCTTTCTGAATGCATGATCTTGCTGTTGGATTGTCATTAATTTACACACAGCTCTGCCTTCACGCACCGTATTCACACTAAAAATGGCTGTCTGGCCTTTCAGGGTCCCCAGCAGAAACACATTGGCTTTTTGAAGAGTTTTTTTGGCTCACTTTGTGTCCTCAAAGTTGGGGAAGATTAAACAGACTTCTGAATGCAGAGAAGCTGGGGGAAAGGGCCTCTCCAAGGTCCTCTGTCATTCCTCCTGAACACATAGATTCAATCTGTGTGAATTACAGTCTGTCAACCAGGTTTGATTTGTCAAATCCATGTCAGGATCCATGCCATACCAGTTGCACAGCTTAAATATACCCCCGAATTTTGGAATGTGTTTCGGTGTACATAGAAGCTACTGGAAAACAATGCAGCTATAGTAATTCTCCGGGCACTGTTCCAGATAATCAAAAGTCTTTCTCCCTTATAGCCAAAGTCCATGGTTGTAGGGATCAGAAATACATGTTGTTGCTCATGGGAAATTGCCTTGTAATGTAAAATGCTGAGTTGACCACAGTGACAAAACTGCCCCTCTCCAGCAAAAGCGAGGTACACTTATGAAACAGGAAGAGATAAGGGAGAATCTGTGACCATACTCAATCGTGGAAATACCACCAGTGTGTTTTGAGCCATATTAAGGCTTTTTGTGTGTGTGTGTGTGTGTGTGTGTGTGTGTGTGTGTGTGTGTGTGTGTGTGTGTGTGTGTGTGTGTGTGTGTGTGTGTCTTTGCTTAATGCTTTAAAGGGATTTTCGAACAAAAATATAAATTACATTTACTCTACTTTGTGTCTTTCCAAAACCATGACTTTTGTTAATTTTTCCTTGAATCACAATAGATGTTAGGCAGAATTTTATTCTCAGGCCACATCCACACTAATCCATTTTAATTTAAAATGATTTTTTCAGTTTCCTAATGTCATATTTTTTTTTTAAAGTCTTAAGTAATAAAGAGTGATTTAGAAATGCTCAGTTTTTAGTGTAATGCACTAAAAACTAAATGCAGTTCTTGTGTGGATGAGAGGCATAAACGTAGCATAATCAATGCGTTTTTAGATTAAAATGTATTAGCGTGAACGTGGCCTATAAGTTACTTTTCACTTCATGGAAAAAATGCAATGACAGACTAACTAAACTGTGGACACAATTTCTTCTGCAGCCTATAAACCGACATAATGCAGCACATATTTGAATGAAAAGCACCACATCATGTATTCTAACACACATATTAAAAATAACAGGGCAATAATTTACAGTAACTTGATTTCTCATGAACAATACAACCAAATCACAAGCCACAGCCAGCAAAAATATTGAAAGATAACAGAAGTTTTATTCGCTATAACATTAACATTGTATCAGAGCAACGTTTTGGTCAAACACAAAAAGTGTGAATTTTCTCTGGATGCTGTTCAGTCTCTATTGCGCACACACTAGGTTTTGGTTCAGATGATAGTGAGTGAGTGTTTTCGGACGATGCAAAGAGATACTGCAGCTTGCCTATATCTCTCCAACACCTGGCTCAATGTTTATTATGCCCGGGACATGCGTAGCGCATATTGAATAAGCGTGCACTGCTCCACACAATTAGTTTCTGTGCTAGGATGTGCAGTTGAGTCGCACGTGTACCTCCTGGAAATTGACATATGACAATTTGTTTAGCCACAAAAAAGTGGGGGAAAATTGTGAAGTTTTAGGAAGTGAAAAAAAGGATACTGCATTAATTGTCTCAATATTTTCAGTCAAATATTAATCATAGAAATTAATGCATTAAATTTCCTAGTCCTATTAAAAATTAATTAGTCATTTAGCCATTCAGCTAAAGACTTTCTAATTCTTCAGTGTCTACCTTCATCCAGCATACTCCAAAAGTTTTGTTTCCTCAAATACACTAATGAAATGTTTACCCATGTATAAACTCTCAGTATAAAAGACTCCACTAGAGTCTCCTCTCTTGTTTGTTTCTGCATTAATGTCAACATGCATTAGGTGCACAATTATGCATTAATGCCTGCAGTAATGCTTATGTTCTATTGAGACTGACATTACTCTCTTTATGTTTGTGGTCCCACAGACCCTAATGATGTAAAAAGATAAATATATATTAGTGTAGTATTTGTGCTCTCAGCCTGTGTTTATTCTTCAACTGAACATAGCATGGCACAAGTATATTACGTCAACTCTGTGTGCATACACAAGAACTTAAGAGGGCATGCACATATATGCAAACAGGTGAAATTGGTTAGTGAATTTTGTATCTTCCCCTGCCTGCACAGCCTTGTATTCTGTCCCTTCTTGAGTCACCCCGGCACTAAGAGCCCTTTGAGCATCTTACTTGGACCGGGCGGCCACTGGACAACCACTGCTTGGAGCCGGGGCAGCGACCATCGTTTGACCCAATGTCTAATGAGCAGATTTAAATCAGTCACCTGCAATGCTTTCAGGTCAACCTCGAATGTCAACCGTGTTTGTTCACTGACTCCAAGACCCGGGAGGGCCCATTGTTTGGGGGCTTCAAGGGATTGCAATTTTCCTCATGTCAAATGAATACAAACTTAGCTATTGATAGGTTAGTTGGAACCCAAGCTGATGCTATTCTGTGTTGAGAGGTGATAACCGATTTGAAGGCACTTGCCCTATCTGTAGGGTTAGTCATTGGCAAGAGACCAACCAGGGGGTTGTGGTATAAGGGAAGAAATCTCACAGAACCCGAAGAGGCTAGCCATATACCAACTTAGCTGAAGAAGACTGCAAATCATCCGTAGGTGCAATTTGCAGACTGAGCTGGATGCAAGAATGATACTCAATCCATCTGTCATCTTTCAGACTAGCCCTGAGAGCAGCTTTTAGTGAACGGTGAAAGCATTCACAAAGGCTTACTGGTGGAACACTGTAGTGTGGTGCAGCCACACCCCTAGGCCCCAAGCTACCTCTGTCCACAGCTCGGAGGTAAACTGGGGGCTGTGGTTCGAAGATAAGTCTGATGAGACTGATGCCAAGGTTAACCCAGGTTAGGCTCATCTCACATCTGTTGCTGAGGTATCACCTCATGCTACCTGGTGGTCCTTTCCACCATGCTCAGCAGGTGAGTTAATCCACGGGATGGTGGCAAAGGTCATACTAAATTTACATATACATGTTCAAACCATCTTTCAGGAATTTCAAAGGTCGCTAGCAGAGCTCTAACACACATATTTGGAAGAAACCCATTTTTGCAAACCTTTGTGACCTGGGTGTGACAAGCCATGCACTAAGTTGAACACTTCACGCCTCCACTGCCTGGGCACTACCGGGCGCAGATAGTCCCTTGATATATCGCACATCAATGGGGATTTAGCCCCTCGAAGCAAACATCAGCTATTTGCAGGTCTGAGACAGCCATTCTGTATGCCTGTAACTCAGGGTCAGATTCCTGGTCGGATGCCATATGGGCAAAGTCAATCCCCAGGTCCACTGTGTCCATGGTAGCCCTAGAGAGACAATCTGCCGCAGCATTGATCTTTCCTTCAACGTGTCTGATGTCCGTTGGCCAAATGTCACTGCTTTTGGGCTTTCCAAGGCTCTGTAGTTTGTGACAAAGCAGTTTTCATTATTAGTTTCCACAAGTGAAGTCCCAACCTCACCGGATTGCTTGTTGACAGGTGATGCGGTCAAAATGCTGACCTGCTGCCTGTATCACAAAGGAAATAACGGCTTGATAAAGAGCCTGTGATGAACAGCAGATGTGCAGTACTGCTAATGGCATTACTGCTGATTGTCTGTTTATTGCTGGCTTCAGTGAAAGTACATGGAGGGACATTATGATGATAGAAACACAGTACTTGCATAGCTAATCGCCTAATTTTAATAGATATCACACACATTTTGGTGGTGGATTTTTTATTTTTTTTTACTTTTACGTTATGCCCACTAGTATTTGCTCTTTGTAGAAAGATTTTGATGAGCTCTGTGTTTACTTCTTTTTCGTAAGATTTGAATTTTTTCTTGTATTATTTGGAAAAGCAACTTGCCATTTTACCCTGATGTATCAGGTTTGTTCTTGTAACCTACATTTACTGCATTTCATTTATTTTTTCTCCTTGCCCAAATTCAATAATGCATCATGCAGCATTACATGATTTACTGCAGCCTGGTGTGAACTGCAGGTGTTCAGGATGTTGGGAGATTGGTGTTGGGGAGAGGGGTGTTGGTGCTGTTTTACTATTTAACTGTGTGTCCATCTTTCCCTGTGTGGCTGTTATACGTGCTGACACAAAGAGAAAGGAGGAACATGATTAATTATTCTGCTTTTTATAAATCTACAGTACCTTATTTTATATGCATCCAGTCTGTCAGTCATCTTTCCTGTGTTTTTAAAGGATCGTATCTATTGAATGCATACAGAGGTTTAAATCAGTTCTGCCAAGGGTCCTCTATTAGTAGGATTTATTGAGTGAGCTGAGAGTTGCTCAAGGTGAGATGTTGGAGTTATTGTAAAGGTGAGCTTGTTCAATGAAATTATTTTAGATTATGACCACCTTTGGGCAATGGGGGGCACAAACAATCATATTGATCGTGCTTTCATTTAAACAAGGTGTCTGGCCCAACATGGTTGTGAGGCCCCACATCAATATAAACTAACAATCAGTTGAGAAACACCTTACTCTTGCACCAACAGAACCCAATTTCTATTGGTTTCCCAGAGTAAAATTATATTTCTCTGAGGATATACTTTCAGAACGCAGAAGGTTAAGTTCACTAAAACTGCATTCAGGTTCCTACTCTACATCCTCATAACAAGGATGTAGAGTAGAAACCCAAGGACAGTTTTGTTTTAGAAAGTGCAATAAATCCAAAAATGTCAATCCAAAGTTAAAACAAAACAGAATATAAATCAGAACCTAAACTTGACTTAAATAGGCTAATAGAAAGAACAATGGCACAAAGTTACACCAACACAATACTTGACAAACGACAATGACAAACATTTTGATATTGCATGGAAGGAAGCTACAGACAGGCACTAAAAATTGCCAGGTCAGCATATTTTAGCAAACTCATCGATTGACCCAGATATTCCATTGCAGAACAATAGTAATGACTTCATGAATTTCTTTACTGATAAAATTTAAATAATCGGAAATACAATTGGAACTATGTAATCACCATTCACAGCACCTCAGAAAAAAGTGTCTCATAATTTTTCTTACTAGCAACTTCAATCTTTCACTGTCATACTTCATGAAGAACTAACAAAACTAAAAAGCTACAACAAGGAATTTTCAAATCAAACAAAAGTTAAGTATGGAGTGATTAACTCCAAGGTTTTTCTCCTTATACATTCTTCCCCTGGGAGATATTATCAGGAATCATGGAATAAGTTTCCACTGTTATGCCGAGGATACCCAACTTTATATTTCTTCTAAACCCAACAAAATTTCACAATTCTCCAAATTAGCAGAGTGTATCAATGAAATCAAAGATTGAATGGCAGGAAATTCCCTGAAAAAAGTGGAACGTGATGCTGCGCTGAAGAGCTTAAGAGTCTTAGTTGTGACCAGCTGTGAATATGTGTGCAACACGTCAATGAACACTGACTGAAATTTATAGCCTCTGCCGGTGTAATCATTGGACGCACCTGGCGCAGGGCTATAAATAGATGCGTCACCGGAGCATTGTCAGGTATTTTGTCTGAAGAGCAGTCCCGGAGCATCCCAGTGCAGCAGAAAAGCGCAGCATCTCGTTCTGCTTTTTTCAGGGAACAAGAGATACACTACGTAACCCGAGACGTTCCCTTTACAAAAAGGTTCACTATGATGCTGCGCTGAAGAGCGCTTTGGGAACGAGAATACCCACGCTGCCACACTGTGGCTGTCCAGACCCCCTACGGTTGTGCAGTGTGCTCACAAGAGCATGAGAGGGCTCAGACATGAGCTTGAGATGTCGACTCAAGGACATAAGAGCCCGGAGTGGTATGAACATCCAATCTGTAGAATCTAATGAATGTGTGCGGAGAGGACCAGCCTGCCGCATCACAGACATGCTGCAGAGGGACCCCTCTGGCCAAGGCTTACAGGAGGCGACCCCTCTATTAGAGTGAGCCCTGATGCCTACAGGTGAAGCTTGACCGCGAGCCTCATAGGCCAGGGCAGCAGCGTCCCTCACCCAGTACGACATAGTCTGCTTGGTGGCAGCCGCCCCCTTGTTGCGGCCCCCATGGCAAACGAATAGTTGCCCTGACTTACACCACTGGCTAGAGCGGTGGAAATAAGTCTGAAGGGCACAGACTGGACAAAGTCCATGAAGGCTTACCTGCTCCGGCGTTGTAAACGGCGGGGAGCAGAGCCTCGAGTGTGACAGGTAGTCAGGATGAGGGTGCAAAATTGCTTTGGACCTTCCTGGGGCAAACTCTAAAACAGGCTGGCAAGAAGACAGATCCTGTAGGTCCCCAATCCTCTTTGGAGAGGTAATCGCCATAAGAAAAAACATCCTGAGAGTCAGAAGTCTGTCAGACGCCGACTCTAGAGGTTCAAAGGGGGTCTCCACCAGACCCTCCAGGGCTATTGCTAAGTCCCATGAAGGGGTCCTGGTTCTAGCAGGAGGCCTAGGTCGCCTAGCTCCACGAATGAAGCGAGCGAGTAGAGGATGTCTCCCCAACGGCACCCCGTCCACCAAGGCGTGGCGAGCCGAAATGGCGGCCACATAGACCCAGAGAGTGGCGGGCCATGTGCCTGTATGCGCCATCGCGTTCAGACCCAGGGGGGCTGGGTGATTCAGGGAGAAGTAGAGGAGACATTGCGCTGTTCATAGAGGCAAAAAGGTCCTCTTCTGACCTGTAAAATCTCTCCCAGAATTCGAATTGAATTCTGTAGCCCTTTTCTACTGTTCTTAGGACCCACATAAAAATATCTGGCAGAAGTTTCCACGCTGCCAGGTTCTCTGAGATGGGTATTGATTTTGACACTTCCTGTTGAGGGGATGTCGAGTGTTCCACGTCCTGGACTAAGGCAGGAAACATTGGTACACCCAACTTTTCATTGAAAGCCTCTAACTACCGAAACACCGGAGGTGGCAGGAATGGAGAGGTTCCGTGGGAGTACCGGGAGGGGTGAGGTGGATGATTCATGCGCCCCATCCCGAGGGGGGCTACCCCCACAAGGCTGGGTGCAAAACCGTCAGGGTTTTCTTTTGAAATAACTGCACTGAGGTCTTGCTTTGGGGGCTGCTGAGGGCGACGAACTGGCCCCGTCTTTACGAGGGGGAGCATGATTCGCCACGCCTAGTTTTTGAGCCTCCCGTCTAGGATGACCAGGATGGGGCTGGGTGGCCGACAGCCCCTCCCCCTGAGTCTGGCAAGGAAAAAATTGCCCGAAGGCTTCCTCATGACTTTTTGCATCCTAGAACCTGGTGATAACTACATTCATAGCATCACCAAATAAGCCAGAAGGAAAATCCGAGGCATCGAGAAGGAAAGTTTTGTCCTTGTCTCTGATGCCTGATAGGTTAAGCCACAAGTGTGTCTCCGCCCTCCCCACAAGTGTGGAGGTGGTCCTGCACAGCTTTGTGGGGAGAGTGTGTCTCTTTAGCGGTGATGCCAAGCCAGGCGAGAGATAAACCGCAAGTGTCTCTTCTACTGGCGGCATCACCGAATACCCCCGAGCCTCAGCACCCACGATTAGTTGAATATTTCAACGTCGAGGGCATGAAGACACGGGAAGTATAAGGATTCCTCCATGATGAAAATACTCGTTATGGAGGTCATATAAGGAAGGAAGGGACTGATATAGCGTTCCCTTCCCCCTTTTTTAATTTAAATTTTATCTATTTATTTATTTTGGCCACCAGACAGAAATCTGTCTTCTAGTTTGAAGCGTTTGGGGGGGGGGGGGGGGTGGGGGGGTTGGGGGGGGGTCTCTTAATTCCACAGCCGCTTTATTATTATACGTGGGATTTACAGAGGTTCAGTGTCCTCGTGAATCGAAGAGGCGCCGAGGTGCGCTTCAGGCTTACGAGGATCAGCTGGATCTGGGGAGAGAGCGAGCGAAAGGGATGAACCCATCTCTCGCTCCTCAGCCAGATCTATATGAGAGCCCCACGAATGAAGTGTGGTTGCTGACTCCCGGAAGTAAGCAAGGCGTGCACGAAGCATTTGTTGCACACATATTCACAGCTGTTCACAACTAAGACGTGTTCCCAAAGCGCTCTTCAGTGCAGCATCATAGTGAAGCTTTTTGTAAAGGGAACAGAGGTACTATTTAATGGACCAAAAACCAAAATATACTAAAATATACTGTTATGTCGTCTTCTACAGCAAAGAAATTAGGTGTTATATTTGATACCAATCTGTCCTTTTGAAATCAAATTACCAATGTTTGTACAACAGCATTCTTCCACCTAAGAAATATTACTAAATAACAACACATGCTCTCTGTTGCTGATGCCGAAAAACTAATTAATGCGGTCATGACCTCAAGGCTAGATTATTGTAATTCATTACTGGGAGAATGTCCAGCAAGATCAAAAAATAAACTTCAATTGGTTCAAAATGCAGTAGCCAGAGTGCTGACTACAACCAAGAAATATGATCATAGTAGCCAAATTTTATCATAAAATTTTTTTAGTAACCATCATCTTTTTGCACTACTGTATACTGGTCGGCGCTGCACTGTCTCTCACTGTGCCTATTGTAATGTCCATTGTTAGAAATGTATTGTACTGTCCCGTACTTTTGCACACGTTTTTGCATGTGCACTTTATATAGGTATTATATAGGTATTTTTATTTAGTCTGTATAGTCTCATGTGGTTCTATGTTTGTCCTATGTTGTTTTATGTAGCACCATGGTCCTGGAGGAACGTTGTCTCATTTCACTGTGTACTGTACTAACTGTATATGGTTGAAACGACAATAAAAGCCACTTGACTTGACTTGAGTTCTTAAGTGACCTTCTGACATGCTATATTCCACCACGTTCATGATGATCACAAAATTCTGGCTTGTGAATAGTTCCTAAAATATCAACATCCACAAAAGGAGGTAGATCCTTTTCATATTTGGCTCCTAATACTGTTCGGGATGCACATACAAGCACTCTGTTTAAGTCTAGACTAAAGACTCAACTATTTAGCCAGGCATACACCTAATATATCCATCAAATCACAATTAGACTGCTTTAGTTGGGTCTACAGGAATCAGAAACAGTGATCATGATCTATAACTCTGCATAAAATTGAATGGCGTTCATGTAAAAAGGAATAAAACAGGATTCATATCCTGAGGTTACCAGAGCCTGCCAGATCCAGCTCCGTTCCTGCTTGTTTTCAGACTCCACTGCTACGTGTCACTGATTGATGATGACAAACTACACCTGGTGTTAGCCAGATATCACTTCAGTCTTTTGATCTCAGAGGATGAACTGATGACAACTCCAACTGTAAGACATTGGATTCTTCATATGCCACAGCCTGAACCTTGGATTTAGGATGGACCCCACCAAACCTCCCCAAAATGACCTGCCGGTTGAACTGCGATGCACCTCACTGATCTCTGCCAACCTCACCTTTGTCTATTGAAGGACTACACTCTTGAAATGGAGTACAAGGACTATCATTTAATTGCGAACAAAATCCTTCATCAGCCAACTAACAAAGGACAATGCATCTTTATGAATTTCTGCTGTTAATCCAGATTGACTACAAAGACATTTACAAATTTTTAATCATGACTTGCACTGCACATAATGCCATAATATTGTTTAGCCAGAGGGGAACTGGCCCCTACAGTGAGTCTGGTTTCTCCCAAGGTTATTTTTCTCCATTAACTAACATCTTATGGAGTTTTGTGTTCCTTGCCACAGTCGCCTTCGGCTTGCTCACTGTGGTTCTAAGTGAAATTATTATTTAATTTTTAAACACAATTTACAATCATATTTAATCAAACTACACAATGATGACTCTAAAACTTAGATATTACAGTTAAATTTGTTTCTTTGTTAGTGCATGATTTCCTGTAAAGCTTCTATGAAACTATGTCTATACAAATAAAAATTACTTGACTTGTTCATTTAGTTCTTGCACATGTTAAAATTGTATTTGAAACAGCTCTGCTCTAGACAAAGAAAAAACTTTTGTGTCTGGTAAACAAAAAAAAAACAAAAAAAACCTTTTCAATTATTGTGAGCTCTCACATTTGCAAATGGAAAAGTTAATTTTCTTATGTTCACTCATCAGAAACAACAGCATTTCCTGGGACTGCTGTTCTCAATAGTTAACAATAATTGCTTTCCATTAATGGTTCTGCTCATTATGGGTTTGTATAGGACACAAATATTTGTTTGTGCACAGGAATAGTTCGCCCAAAAAAAGCAAAAATTCTCTCATCATTTACTCACTCTTATGCCATCTCAGATGTGTAAGACTTTCTTTCTTCTGTGGAACATAAACATAGGGTTTTAGAAGAATATCTCAGCTCGGTAGGCCTGTACAATGCAAGTGCATGGTGACCAGACCTTTGCAGCTACAAAAAGTACATAAAGGAAACATAAATGTAATCCATATGATTTCAGAGATTAAATCTCATATATCTCTCCAAAAGCGATGTAATAAAAACCTTTGTTTGTGTTCTGCTGAAGAAAGAAAGTAATAAACATCTGGAATGGAATTAGGGTAAGTAAATTATGAAAATATTTTTTTTATTTTTATAAAATTATTTTTGAGCGAACTATCCCTTTAAAAGACAGACTCTAATGCTCTACTCTCATAACAGGACAAAATCTGCTTTCTTGCTACTCAGCTAGAAGTCTAGAACAATAATAATGACCCCAGTTAAAGCTGGTACATTTCACAATATTGCCAACTGGGAATAGACCCACTGTTCTGTGAGACACTACAACCTATAGCCTGATACGACTGGACTTCTTACTCTAAACTTAGCACAGATTCTGTCAACCCAGCAGACTTAAGACCTTTTGCTTGTTACTGCTTGTTGGGCTTGTTCTAGCCCAATCAATAAAGTAAGAGAGAACATGGGGCAGAGGGGAAAAGTTATGTTAAGAGTAAGATGGAGATGGAGTTAAGTGGAAGTGTGTGATCAGTGTATTCAGTTGTAGGAAATGGATTAAATAAATAGAAAAATATTGCATGTAACTTATTTAAATAAGTAACTTAAAAGTACTTGTTACTAAAATGTAACATGACTTGTTAATTTAAAAAAAAGTTATCTGATTTCATAACAGTTGTTACTTGTAAAGCATAACCCAACACTGTTTGTGATAGCCAGATGAAAGAATAATTTATCAAGACTTCCCGTTATTAATTTTCCTCCATGTCTCTCATCTATCTCTCTATAAGATGTCCTTCAGTTCATGTAGAAAACAAGTGTAGGGTTCGATGGATCATCTGTGGAAGCAGCCCCTGGGTTGATCATTAAAAACTTTCTCCAGCACAGAAAACAGCAGCTGCGCTCCAGAGGTCCAGCATCTGGGGTCTGTTAAGAGGGGACAGGGCCAGCCCATGGCATAGGCGACATAGGTGGTAGCCTAGGGCACAAAATGACAGAGAGGTGCTGCACAAGATTTATTTATTTTTTCCTTCAGAAGTGCACCTATGCGACTATGCACCCCTCTACCTATATATTGAGCACTAGCGCTAGGTGATTATATTGTAATCGGATCCTTATCATTTGTGGACATAATTATTGAAAAAAGAACCAAATTATCAGGTACACAAAGCAGAAAGCGACACAAAGAGGAGGAACAGAAAAAAAGAGTAATATAAAGGTAAGAATTACAAGTTAATGACTGTTCATGTCAGCCACTGATGTTTATTTACTACATTGAAATAGCTTATTTAGAACCTCTTAACTGGCACGGACACTGTGGGACGTTTTTTGCTTGTATTATTTAAGTTTAGTGCAAGTTAAGTGCAGTGTATTTTCTTAAAAATAAACTTAAGCTTCTATAATGTTGTTTTCATTTCAGTTATATTGCTGCTTGTTTTCACTTCTCCAAAAACTCTCAAGTGTCTTCTTTTAAAAGAGACCATGATTAGGACTATAGTCTAAAGCATTCATGCTAAGCACTTTCAAACAAACCTTAGATCACCCTCAACTGCAGACCAGGGCAAACTACTTCCCACAGGTCGATTTATCATGAACGTTTTTTATTAGATCTTTCATTTATCTGACTTTGGGAACTTTCACGCATCCACAAGCTTTTAATATGCTCAGGGTTGCCAGATGATAGATGCAACTCCTTCATGCTTATGCAACATCAGTGATTTATACTTGCAAAAATTGGAAATATATCGCCTTATGTCATACTTCACTTATGCAATCTGGTAACCATGCAGGCGAGGGCACTTTCTCTCTCATTTTCAAAAAAAATAAATAAAATACTTGCCGTTCAACATTGAAATATTGTGCTCAAAGAAAAGAGTTATGTAGCGACTCTGTGTCCATTTGTGAGGATGTGTGTGCTGTTCAGTGCCAAGTGTGCAAGCAAACCTTTTCAGTGATGAACTTTAGTAAAATCCCAATAGATCTTCGCATCTTACTTATATGGAGGGGACACAGGAGCAAAACCAAGCGAGCGAGAGTTCTTTGTGTTATTTGTGAAATGCTGAAGTCCTTCACACCTGTATGCAAATGTTACTCTAGCAGAAATCATTTATAAGTGTCATGCAGCCTGTTTTATTCAGTTGTGTGCTGAATGGGGTGCCAAACAAACCATAGACGAGACTCAAATCATGATCCATGAGCATGTAAACAGGTTGATAATGTTTTGAGAATAAAACAAGTAAATAGGTGTCAATCCTTACCTTTCTTTTTCTCTTGGTCTCGCTCTCCACAGACTTCGCTCGACCCCACCCACATCACTACATACCCCAATCGCACGACTCAGGCCAGCGATCAATCCGGCCTGTGACTTACTTCCCCCCGCCATTTCTAGAGCCATTTCTGCCACAGCCATCTGCGCCCCCAGCCTGTGGGCCACCTAAAACTTAAAAGGCTGGAGAGCTAGATACCAATGGGTGATCCTCACGTTGGCATCATTCATGTGATGGATGCCGCTGGAGCAGTCTGTGATTTGGTGCCCCCTTTTTAGTCAGATCAGTCAGCACTTAGGCACAAACCTGCGATAATAGCCAGCCAGCCCTAGGAACTGTCTCACCTCCTTTTTGGTATTAGGTCTTGGGCCGGCTGCAATCGTGGCGGTTTAATCAATTTGGGGGTGCACCTGCCATGACCCAAATGGAAGCCCAGATATCGTATTTGCACCAGCTAAACTGTGCACTTCTTTGCCGTGAGTCCGGCCCATCTCAACGACCTCAGGACAGCCCTCAGATGCTGCAGGTGTGACTGCCAATCATTATTGTAAATAATGATATCATACAGATATGCAGCGGTCTGAGGATTCGGTCCATATGCCACTGAAACGTAGCCGGGGCCCCAAACAAACTGAACGTCTGCGTCATAAATTGGTGTAATCCGAATGGTGTGGAAAATGCCATCATTTTTTTCTTCTTTTTTTCCCCCCAATTTAGAATGCACAATTTCCAATGCACCCTAAATCCTCATGGTGGGGTAGTGACTTGCCTCAATCCGGGTGGCGTAGGACGGATCTCAGTTACAGCGGAGACATAGTGCATGTGGAGGCTTCACACCATCCACCACGACATCCACGCACACACACACAGTCCGCTTGTGTGTCACTTTCTCTCTCTCCCCTCCAGCGGTCTGAATTCCCTTTTTATCCCTCTCCAGCTCTCATTGTAACAAAGAACAGCTATTAGAGATTAGGGCTGAAATGATTAGTCAGCGTTATCGACAACGTCGACAATAAAAAATTGTCTACAAAAAATTGTCATTGTTGAATAGTCGTTTGATCTCATTTAACGTATCATGGGATCACATTAAACTGTAATGATAATGCATGAGAGAAGCACTGCAGCTCGCACCTGACTGAGAAGAGGAAGAATTACACAGATCACAGTCCAGATGCTCTCTAAACTTTCCAAACAGCTTCAGCTTATGAAGATCACAAAGTACAAGAGAATTATACAAAAATAACAAATAAGTAAATACAGAAGCACTCTCATTGTGGAATAAGTGGAGTCAGAGCTCTTTAAAGGAAACACCCCGGTGTTAGATCTTAAATGCAGTTATATTTAAAGCGTTATAGCTTTATTAAAGTTCAAATAATACAGAAGCAGGACACATAATTAACTACAAACTCCGAAACTGGCACTTCTCTGTGCACCTCTTCTATGAGTTGCTTGAATGTCCCGATCTAAGGGGGAGAGATTGAAACTGCACCCAGATGAGGCACACTCTGTTGCGGGGACGCTCATCACTTGAGCACGCACACTTAATGCAGCTGGATTATAATGTGATGGCTCGCGACTTATTGAATCATAATACATGTGTCACTGTGCATTTCTTATTGTGAAAAAATTGGCAATACACAGCTTTATTAAAACAAGATTTTTTTTTTGTGAGTTAAAGATGGATTGAAGTGAACAGAAACATGAGAGAGGAAGTCTTCACCCCATTATACACTGAAACATACGTTAATGATTTGTTTTGGCTTGTTTTCCAATATAAATATCTAAAACTCCTTTAAAACAACGTACATTGTCTTTAGCAGCTATACTGCAGAAGAAATCATTTTTATCTGAGAATGTTGAATATAATATTAAAAATGCAAATATTAAAAAATGTAAAAGATGAAAAATGAATGAATTTAAAAATCTTTAAAAAAAATATTCATTCACCTGAGAAGCAGCATATAAGATATGTATACTTGCTTTTAGAGAATAGATCTTGAATATACATATATTTGCAGTGACATAAGTTTTGTGTTTTGCAAAGTTTGCTGCTTCAGTTTTTGTAGTTTATTTTTTAACATGTTTCTATGGTATACTGGAAAGCATTTCATAAGTTTTAAAGACTTTTATTGGCAAAAACATTCAATATATGCAAAGAGTCAATATTTACAGTGTTGACCCATGTTCTTCATAACCTCTGCAATTCACTCTGGCATGCTCGATATCAGCTTTTGGGCTGATGGCGATGCATTCTTGCCTTATTAGTGCTCGGAGTTGATCACAATTTGTGGGCTTCTGCTTGTCCACTCAACTTTTGAGGATTGACCACAGGTTCTCAATGGGATTAATATCCGGGGAGTTGCCTGGCCACGGATCCAAAATTTCACTGTAATGATCTCCGAGCCACTTCATTATCACTCTTGCCTTGTGACATGGTGCTCCATCTTGCTGGAAAATGCACGGATCGTTGGGAGAAGTTGCTCTTGCAGGACGTTTTAATATCATTCTTTATTCATGGCAGTGATTTTGGGCAGAATTGTGAGAGAGCCCACTCCCTTGGATGAAAAGCAACCCCACACATGGATGGTCTCAGGATGCTTCACTGTTGGAACGACACAGGACTCATGATAGTGTTCACCTTTTCTTATCGATTTTCCAGATGTCCCAAACAGTCGGAAAGGGACTTCATCAGAGAAAATAACTTTGCACTAGTCTTCAGCTGTCCAATCCTTGTACTTCCTGCAGAATTTCAGTCTGTCCTTGATGTTTTTCTTTGAGAGAAGTGGCTTCTTTGCTGCCCTTCTTGACACCAGGCCATTGTCCAAAAGTCTTTTCCTCACTATGCGTGCAGATGCTGCCAATATTGAGCAAGCTCTGCATTGGAGGTGACACGATTCTGTAGCTGACTCCTCAGGTGGAGACTCCTCAGGCAGGTCAACCCCGCCTTCCTGAATCTGGGAGGGGACAGGGGGAGGGAAACAATTATGATTAAAATAGGGGGTTCTTCCTGTAACAGTCTAGTACCCCCAACAACAAAAAAAACTGTAAAATTTAAAAGAAAAGGCCAACGCAGAGCTGCAGTGGGAGAGAGAGAGAGGAGAGAAACTTACTCGCCGGCTCGCCACTTACTCGCCGGTTCTCCGATACGCCGTAGCTTGGTCCTTGGTCACTCCTCCACCCTCTAATCGACAACCTCGCATCCCCAGGCGGATCCGGTCCTCCGGTCCCTGGTGGACGGAATGCCCTGCCGCATTCTTGTGGAACAGAAGGGGTCTCCCCCTCCCCCTGCTGTCAACTTTCCTTAATTATATGCTATATGCATATGAGATTATGCTGTACTCATAATAATAAAGAAACTTTGCTATTTATTTTGAGTGAAGCGACAATAATAAGTTTAGTAAACTCAAAGATTCCATGGGAAACCAAGCGATGCAGAATGTGATTGATTTATAAGTAAGTGCCACAACTGCGAGTCTGATATGGACTAATTTCCTTCTCTCTTACCCTCTCTCTGTCACACACATATAAGATACATCACATGCACATACAGACACACACAGTTCAGTTCAGAGAAGTACACAAAATTATTTCAGTGAATTTCAGTGTCTTGATTTTGATTTTAAAAAAAATATTTTGTTGTTCAAATTTTATTTTTAATAATTAACCAAAACATGGTCGACCCTGTCTGTGCACAAATAAAATAAAGAAATTGCAAAATGATGTTAAAGAATGATTTTTATTACATTTTAATGAATGTTGCAACTGTCCCTGTGGACTGTTGCAACCATCCACTCTTATGGGTCAGTTGCAAAATTTGACTTTGTCTATTCAAGTATAAATCTGATGTATATTATCATATGCACACATGTTACAGCAGTGTGGGTAGGTATGAGAGATGTGGGTTTAATGTATTAAAGTTTTGGCTTTCCGATATAATAGTCTCTGAGAATCTGAAGGAAATGCAAAAAGTGTTGCAACCGTCCCCACTCTCCCCTACATTGATGCTGCCTTTATGGATCTTGAAAGTTTTTAACTCACTGACTTCCATCAAAAATCTTTGTTTGTGTTCCGCTGAAGAAAGTCAAATGAGTTTGACATGACATAAGACTGCATAAATGATGAGAAAATTATAATGTTTGATTTTCCTCAAGGAGACACTCTGAAATAAACATGTGTAAGTTGATTTGTAAAAAAGAATCACATTATAAGTATAGTACTGTTGCAATATGTAGCAGGGTTTGCAGTTGTTTGCAGTTGTCTACAACTATAACTAAAAGAAGAGTCATCAGAGTTTTTCAAGGCAAATAAAAATAAAAAAAATAGGTTGGAAACACATTTGGATGACATTATTCATATTTATATAGCAACATTTTAACATATCCACTTATATTGATATAAATGTATGCATTTGATACAGTGGTTGAATAGTTGTGTGCTTCAAATGAAAATTCTCTCATTGTTTACTCACCCTCATGCCATCCCAGATGTGTATAACTTTCTTTCTTCTGCTGAACACAAACTGCAATTTTTAGACGAATATTTCAGCTCTGTAGGTCCTCACAATGCAAGTGAATAGTGACCAGAACTTTAAAAGTACAAAAAGCACATAAAGGTAGCATAAAAGATATGAATACGACTCCAGTGGTTTAATCCATGTCTTCAGAAGCGAAATTACAGGTATGGGTGTGAAACAGATCAATATTTAAGTCCTTTTTAATATTAATTTTCCTCACAAAGAATGTGAATCCCCAAAAACAAGAGAACACAAATATGAAAGTGAAAGTGGAGATTGATAGTAAAAAAGTACTTAAATATTGATCTGTTTCTCAACCACACTTATCATATCACTTCTGAAGACATGGATTCAACCACTGGAGTAATATGGATTACTTTATGTCACCTTAATGTGCTTTTTGGCCACCATTCACTTGCATTGAATGTACCAACAGAGCTGAGATATTCTTCTAAAAATCTTTGTTTGTGTTCAACAGAAGAAAGACATACACATCTGGGATTGCATGGTGGTGAGTAAGTTAGAGAATTTTTATTTTTGGGTGAACTATCCCTTTAAGAATCACATTTCTTTTTGCTCTGTAATTGAGGATATTTAATTGTGCATATAAATACAATGGAAACTGTTAATATACATTTTGACAGATAATTGCTATGCATTTAGGAAGAGGAGCTTGACCAAGCGCCAAGTAAGGAGCAGATGCCATCAATGCTTTCGAGCAGGGAGAGCTAATGTTGCCTTTCATCCCACTAGATGTACTGATTATCATTGAAAATGAGATGGGAACATTTGTCAAAACTTAGGTCAGTGCTCTGACTTTTTGGGCTACTTTATGCCCCTCACATCAGCAACCCAAAGAAGCTGACACATTTTCCTTCTTTTTTTGAGGTCCTGCAGTAAATGGTGTTACATCTTTATGACGGCAATGTCTGGCCAAGTTGAAAAGATCTTTTGAATTAATAGTTTCATTTATAAATTCTGTTTCTGGTGTTTTTGTTAAAGTATTAGTTCAGATACCTGCATATATTTCAGCAGTGTGCAGTCTGTTAAAAAGCATTTTTTCATTTATTTAGATTTTCTGAAATTCTTTGTCATTGCATAGCCCAATTGTTTTTATGTTTTTTTGTTTATCGACATGATTTTGTTACTGTTTTTGTATTTGAGAACATATTTTGGTTCTAGGAGAGCATGAATGTTAGATTGTAAATTTGTAAACAACCATAAAAACCTTTGACATTCACCAATTATCCTTTATTTCTTCTGGTCATTTTATTTTAAAGGTAATTGCAAGTAAATGAACAGAACCTAGAGCTTAAAGTTGCTAATAGCTCTTAAAATTGAGCTAAATGAGCTTAAAATGCATTGTTGGGTAAACAGAGACTCTTAGGGTTAAAAAACCTTAAATGTATTAGCTGGTGTGGCACAGTATTTTAAGTAAACATTTTTGAATGGAAGCTCATTAATTTGGCCATAGCCAGCTACATTTTTTAGGTAGCGCTGCTTAAAATTCCTAGTGGAATTTGCTCAAAAAGTTGGATGCAAAAATGATGCACTATATTTTTAAGCAAATCCAGTACATCATTTTTTTCAGTGTGGTCATTTCGATTTTGTCTAAACTCTGCTGACACTCATATCTCCTATTGCCAACTTGTTGAGTTTTCCTTTTTCAGGGCAAAGACATGCAAATCTAAGTTAAGTATGAGACCCCAGGGCTTGGCCACATTTCCATACAAGTATCTTGCAAATTCTTTGAATAATGCAAACATGCAAATGAATATCTGTGAAAAATAAGAGTACAGGTTCATTAAATGGGAAAGAACTGACTGTACCATGAGAATTTAACAACAGCAGCTGATGCATAGGCAGACTGAAAAGTAATTTACTCTTATGTTCGTATATCATATGAAGGCCAAGCAGTTGAATATGATGACTGATACGCATCAGGATAATAATGTCTTCAGAGATGCAATGTGTAGATTGTAGAGGTGTAAGGGTGTTACTCAAATTTCTCACGGTTCAATTTGTATCACGGTTTTTGGGTTTTGGTACGGTTCGGTATTTGCAATGTTCAGAAAAAAATTTGTACTGCCAAATACAAAGTAAGAATAATTGATTTGGTAACAAACACTTCAACAGGTTAGCCCTTAATAAAAACCATTGTTTTACTGTAACCATGGTTTAACTGTGGTATTTGTAGTAAAAACATAGTAACCACAAAATCAACCGGATGTTTACAATATCAGAGATTGTGCTCATCTGTGGCTCGGTGCGTGCCAAGCACCATCTTTCCCCAGTTATGTCACCTGCCATTGGGGTGGCTGTGGCTCATTTGGTAGAGCGGGTTGGCCACTAATCACAGGATTGGTAGTTCGAGGCCCACACGACTCCACATGCCGAAGTGTCCTTGGGCAAGACACTGAGCCCCAAGTTGCTCCCAATGACAGGCTAGCGCCTTGCATGGCAGCTCTACTGCCATTGGTGTATGAATGGGTGAATGTGTCATAGTGTAAAGCGCTTTGAATACCGTTAAGGTTAAAAAGGTGCTATATAAGTGCAGACCATTTATCACTTTTTACTGAGAACCATTATACCCCTAGACCAGATATGACTCCTGGCTGAAGTCTCATCATTATATCACTATATATTTATGCAGAGAGTGCACAGACTGAAGTATAAGCCAGACAGTTTGTCATTCAGTCCCTCCCTGGACATGCAGTGCTTTAAAAAGTTTCTTTTGCACAAAAATTTAAAAACTCTCATTATTTTCTCTCATGTTCATTTCATTCCAATCCCATATGTTGTTATTTTTTATGTGGAAAACAAATGTAGACATTTTAAAGTATCACTATGAGGCTACAATACATGTTGATTGTGACCAGAGCCTTTCAAGCTCCAAAAAGTTAAAAAGTATCATAAAAGTTGTCCATAAGAAATGGGCACTGCATCTGAGACTTCTAAAGCCATACAAACTTTGTGTCAAAATGAAATTTAAATGATTATTCACTGATAATCTTACCCTTCCCACACAGTCAAAAAAAGAAGTGCAAAAATGGTACCTTTAGGGGTAGACTGGACTAGACCCGAGCTTTGGTGGAGGTGTTCTTTTTTTAGAAAGGAAATGTCTGTGAGCAAATTTTAATACTCTTTCCATATATATATATATATATATATTAGTACAAATGACTGATGAATCATGATGATTCCCTCGTCTTATTCCCTCATCTCTATGTTTTCTTTTTCCATGATACACCGGTTGTTTTCCTATTAAAATCATGGTTAGATTTAGGGTTTGGGTAAAGGGTTAGACTTTATGCTTAGGTTTAGATTATGGTTTAAATTTAGGGGGAAAAAAATCATAACATTGTTTCTTGGTTCTTTTATTTTTTCTATGGGAATATAAGTCTGTTTTTGTATGAGCCAACTCTAATGATGATTTTGCCATCTCATACAGTTATTAGGACTTATCATGAGACCAGATTTAAGCTATCCTACGGCCTAGAATATACAGATGAGCACGAGTCATATTGACTACTTTTATGGTGACTGTTTCTTTTTCTTTTTGTAGCTTGATAGATGTGGTCAGGTCACTATGAAATGCTGCATGGCAAGATCAGCATAATTCTTAATATAAAATATGTTGCGTTACATAGAAAAAATAACAGCATATGAGTTCTGAACAACATGATGGTAAGTAAATGATGATTATTTTTGGGTAAATTTTCCTTTAGGTTCCTGCTGGGGCAAGTCCTTGCGATGCGATTATTACAATATTATTAATAATGTAATTAAAAGCGATGTGGAAACAGAGATGCATGTGCAAACAGAAAATCACTAGATTCCTCCGATAACAATTTGAGTTCTCATGAGGGCCATGGCTCTGGGAAAATGGACCCTGTATAAGTGAAATGGTATATACTTTCCTAAAACAGCCCCAGGGCAGAGAGAGGAAGATGGAAAGAGAGAGAGAGAGAGAGAGAGAGAGAGAGAGAGAGAGAGAGAGAGAGAGAGAACGGATAGCATGCATACAAAATAGACAAGCTAACCCCTCATTATTTCGCCTGTCACTGGCAGAAGAAATGACATAACCAGGTCTCTATTCTTTACGCTAGCAATTTACAAAAAGCCATCTTCTCATTGTCTTATTGCTTGTCATAATGTCTTATTGGTGTGTCTTCATCTTTGTGGAGTATTTTTAGCAGTTTATAAAGTCATCTATATTTTATGTGTGTCAGTACATCTGCACTGACAATCGTGCTATCTAGCGGTTGTTTGGGTGATTGCTTGGTCAGCAGCGCGCAGTGCCAAAAATGAGTGGATATAGAATCTCTCTGGGGTGAATTCACTAAACTAAATCTCATTCACTAACTCGTCACAATTTAGTTTAACTTGGTGCTATCTTGGCCGGCATGCATGTTTAATTTAAAGGAATAGTTCACCCAAAAATCTAAATTATGTCATATGTTACTCACCCTCATGTCGTTCCAGTTCCGAATGTCTTTTTCTTATGCAGGTCAAATAAAGGAGATATTTGTCTCATATTTTGCCTTTTCAATGCAATGGCAGTTGATAGTGCCTTACTTCAAAGCTTTAAAAAGTATTAAAAGTATTATGAAAGTAGTCCATGTGACTCGTGCCTCATATTGCAGGTCTTCTGAAGCCATACTATAGGTTTTGATGTGTAAATCTTGATGTCTATTGCACATTAATGAGTCCATGAGAGAAGCTTCTTCATAGTAGCACACAAAATACATTTTTAGGGCTAAACAATGTTATCTTTGAAATTGAGGCACTGCCATTTAATTGAAGATGGACAGTAATATTAATTAAAAGTAATTTTTTTGTGTTCCTCATAAGTACGAAAGTCAAACAGGGTTCGAACTCATGAGGGTGAGTAAATGATTACAGAATTTTCAAGAGTAATTGTCATTTGTTTTAGCACAAACACGTCTCTTTTTATGTAAATTAGTCTTATTATAGATCGCACCATATTTACAAAACTCAGAGCTGTTTGCCTGGCACAGATTAATGGAATTTTGTGTAAATTAGGTGTTTTTGACATTTTGGTGTTTTTGGAAAACCTGGAATTTTGCTATGCAGTTTTCCAGTCATGGAAAAGTCATGGAAACTGAAAAATTTCCTACATGTCCTGGAAAATAATTGTTTTGTCCTGGAAAATATTTTAGTATAATAAAACTGTTTGACTGTGTCGCTAACAAGGTTTTTGTTACATGTAAAAAAAGACTTAGTAATGATCAGGTTTCGGAATATGTGTCAAATACACAAATTGGTGTTGCTTTATCACTGCTAGTGGCTGCGTGTTGTGAAGCATTGTCAATGGTTGATTGTCATGAACAAAGGAAGCCCTGTCAGGTACATTCTCGACACATCTGCTGTAATCTCTGCTTTGCTCTGACAAAATAGTTTGAGTAAGTAAGTGCAAAATGTGATTTTTTTTTTCGACAAAAACATTTGAGTTAACCCTAACCCTAACCCTAACCCTAAACTTTTTAATTCTCACCCCAAAGTGGTAACATGGCGATGCAGCCTTTACACATTTGAATTAATTTTCAATAATTTAAGGATGGCAGTCTGGATGGAATCACTGAATCCAGACATAAATATAGCATTAGCTATAAAGTATGGTATGTCACAGAATTTTTTGGCATAACTGGGATGAAAATTTATGTTTGAATGCATAATTAATCAAATTAAAATCACAAAATGTCCTAGTGTGATTATTTAAGTGCGAAAGGGTGAGATTCAAATAATAATAAAAAATAATCTGCATGTGCTGCCTGCTTCAAAATGAAGCCTTCTGCTCAAACACTTACAACACAGAGTCATGAGCATCAGGCACATTCTGTGCATTTGTGCAGTAGATGCAGGGCTATATAGTTTTGACAGTTTTGCTTCCATTTGCGATTAAATAAAATAATAATATGCGTATTGATAGACATTTTAACCCATTTGCTTGTGTTCGGCAAGTTTTAGCTCTTTGAAAATCCACAAGAGATACCTATTAACAGCTTTGCAACAAAGAACATGGCCATGAATGCGTTTTCAGGGTCAAGTAATGTTCCCTTTGTGCCTTGTGTGTTTTAATTAATTAAAATAATAATATTTTCACCGTTATGTTAATAAAATGTAATTAAATTGTTGAATAAGTAATTGAGAAAAAAATAACCATCCAATACCCACAATATACATCCTGACCTCTTGTGTGTTTTTGCTTAAATTTTACACCCTATGGGTACATAAAATGTTCCGGATATGTCTTGGAAAATTGTGTCGTGAAAAGAGTGGGAACCCTGTTTTCGAGGCATCATGGCTGTAGTAACTCATTTAATGATGATCGAATGAATCCTGTGCTAAAACAATGCAGACAACTCAAGCAAATAAATGGTACTCTGTCTTAACTTACCCCACAGAATCAAAAAATAAAGTTTTTAGAATCTTCCAGACAGTAGCTACTAAATTACACAGACAATAAAGTTTGCTTTATGTCACTGAGAGTCAGATATACTTCTGTATTTGGAAATATAATGAATTGGTAA
Organism: Moxostoma hubbsi; assembly: GCA_032164185.1. Lineage (NCBI taxonomy): Eukaryota > Metazoa > Chordata > Actinopteri > Cypriniformes > Catostomidae > Moxostoma > Moxostoma hubbsi. Next base: position 24,720,683 of record JAVLUX010000033.1, read on the forward strand.
ATTAAGGATAAAATCAGTTTGCTTCTCTGACCTACATTATGGTTGATATGGTGTATCTCTATATTTAGCTGTGTGAAATGGTGAAATGAAAAATTATTACATTGCAGATGACTGACCCTGACATACTTTTTGATTTATTTCTGCCTAGTTTCTCAATGTACTGTGATATTGTCTGACCTCTCTGCAGGGAAAATGCTGCTGTTTTTCCAGACACATGGACATTTTGGAATGATGGAAACTGATTTGATTGGATTCCATTATTTTGGAATAGATCCTCTGACACAGAACCAATTTAAACACACTCGCTTTTATTTAAAAATTGCTGAATAGCAGTATTGATCACTCTATTCCTGGTCCATTACATGTGTGTGCATGTATGTGAGCATGCACAGTAGTTTATTATGAGTTTTTTTTCGCATTAAAGGAAGGAAATGAGAGAGAGAGAGAGAGAGAGAGAGAGAGAGAGAGAGAGAGAGAGAGAGAGAGAGAGAGAGAGATGAAGGGGGATGAAATGCTCATAAAAAGCAAACAGGTCTACTGGGACACGTGGCCTCCCTGTGTTCATTAACACATCCCATGGAGTTAGGATGAATTATCTATCCTGTATGATTCATTACATTTGCCCTTTACTTATCTCTCATTGCATTTTACTTTCCTTTGTAACACGCATCCTCCCTTGGCTAACACCTATTTAATGGTGTAAATGGCACTGTTCCCAAAACATATTAGGCCCTGATTGCATCACTAGACTCTAGCTGCGTTGTGCCCCTGCTGCTGTGAGCTCCGATCTCTGATTCAATTCATAGTCTATCCGTTATCAGACACTGACTCAAGAACTTCTGCCATTGTATCTTTGCTTTGATTATGCCACTGGAATGGGTTATTTATTTATTCTATTGCAAAAATTTATAAATTGATGTCTCTAACAGTGATGTTGGCCCCATCTGAATTTTAATCACCTTAAAGAAACAGTTCAACCAAATATGAACATTTTTAAATGTAATTATCTTATTGTTCTGACCCTGTATCACTTTACTTCTTCTGTGCAACACAGAATCAAATCAGGCTGAATGTCTGATTGAAGTGGATGGTGATTTTATACTAGTAAGCTCCAAAAAGGAAAAAAACACTATAAAATTCATAGAAGTAACCTAGTCCATACAAGTTGTGAGCTATATTCTTTTCCTGTAAGTCTTCTGAAGCCATATGACATTGTGTAAGGAACAGACTGAAACTGTATCTGATGGTGCCGCAGATGTCCGCCTCTGTGTGGAGCTCTCCAGTTCTTTCGCTGTTTTTGTTCGTTTGTCCTGTGTTTATTAATGTCTTTTCGATCGGTTTCACCAGAGACTAACTTTTAAATATTCAGCAGCAAACACCAGATCATCTTTTATGCCGTTTTGTTGGACATTTTAATCGGAGGAGCTGCGGTGCTGTACAAACGCGCTAAAAGACACAAACAAGGGCTGAGTGAAACCATTCTGGACAGTTACATCTGCCGGGCTTTCAGCTTTTCAGAGTGGATCGCAGAGATATCGGAGAAAACGAGAGGCAGTGGAACATGCTTTTACATTAATTCAAGTTGGTGTACAGATGTACCAGCATTGAAGAAGATGTGCTTCCCTAATTTAGAAGCACTCTTCCTCAACTATAAGCCTTTCTACTTGCCATGGAAATTTCCTTGTTTATTCTGGTGAGTGTTTATATTCATCCACAAGCATGTGTGACCGCAGCGCTGCAACATCTGGCTGATCAGATCACAGACATGGAGCAACAACACCCGGACTGCTGAGTGGATTATTGGTTCTCACATTCCCGCCCTCCAAGAACTGCACACCTCCAGAGTGAGTAAAAAGGCTGGAAAAATCACTTTGGACCCCATTCACCCAGCACACTTTCTTTTTGAACTTTTGCCCTCTGGCTACATAGCTCTGAGCACAAGAACAGTTCCTTCCCTCAGGCCACTCACCTTATGAACAGTTAAAACTTTTCATTCATATTTATGTTCTATTTATATTTATTTGACATATCCTACATCTTCTGCACAATACATGAAATCACCTTGCACATAACTGTATCTGTATCTCTGTATATAATATATTTGAACAACATATTGCCCTTCTATGGTAAGCAGTATGGTATCTGTTGGTGAGAAACAGATCAATATTTAAGTCCTTTTTTACTATTAATCTCCACTTTCATTTTCACATCTGAAAGTCTCATGCCATTTTAAAATGAGATTCAACAGCAATGGTGTAGGACAAGATCTTCTGCTAAATAATGATTTAAATTTCAGTCTGTTCCTCACACAAAGATATCATATGGCTTTAGAAGTCACATTGACTACTTTTATGATACTCTAATGTTGCTTTTTGTCCATGTTGGAGCTTGGCAATATAACTCAGAGTCAACTTTTGTTGTATTGAAAAGAAAATAGTATGGGTCGGAACAACATGAGAGTGAGAAATGATGATAAAAATTTTCATTCTGGGGTGAACAATTCTTTTACATTGAACTTCAAAATCTCACCAGGTTCATTTTAGATTATTTTGATCTGACACTCCTGGTCTAGTGTCCAGTGTTAATTGGCAGCTGGGATAAAACTGTTTATTCTTGGCTTCAACTATATTTATATTTCATCAGTGACACATCGGCCCCAGCAGTGTCTGCCACATACGCAAACAGACATGGCAGACGGTGCCCGAAGGGAGAACTCTTTGAACACGGCACGGCAGCTGTGAGCCTTTACACCCAGATGCCCTGTTTCCTGAAAAAAATTTCAAAAGAGATTATATTATCTTCAGTCCACATTAAATCCCCAGACGTGTTTGCAGAGGTTTTGTTTCAAAAACGAATTGACCAGCCATCTTTAGTGCAGTGAGCCTGTCTGACAAATTATACATGCAAGTTGTGTGCTCTATGGTACCAACATAAGGCAGCAAAAAAAAAAAAAAGTTAAAAGTTATATTTTATTTATTATATTATATTTTATGAAAGCAATAAGCAATGAAAAGCTATGCACTGTAAAAAAAAAAAAAAAAAAAAAAGACAAAATATCTGTAAAATGTACAGTAAAATACCGGCAACTAGTTGCTAGAAATTTATGTAAACAATGACCATGATTCAGGCATTGTGGGATGTAATTATGATGCCTGTATATTTTATGGAATCACTACCATTTATATTATTAAATTAAATAAACTTGATATTCAAAACTTCTGTAGCTATAAAAGTCTGCTTTTCACTTTAAAATGTATTGTTAATCACCATATTAACCACAAAAGGCCACATGATGACTTACAGTTCATCAAGAGTGGCCCTTTCTGGATCAATAATTAATAAACATGTATAGACACACACAAACACAAAACACCATCAGGGTAACGCACGTGACACTAAAATAATACAATAAATTTACATATTTGGCAGATGCTTTTATTCAAAGCGACTTACAGTGCACTTATTACAGGGACAATCCCCCCGGAGCAACCTGGAGTTAAGTGCCTTGCTCAAGGACACAATTTGTGGTGGCCATGGGGATCGAAACAGCGACCTTCTGATTAACAGTTATGTGCTTTAGCCCACCACCGCCACCGCCACCACCACCACCACACCCCTGTAAAATAAATATTATCCAAACTACATAGAATATAACACAGAAAACCTGATATTAAAAATAAGAAAAAGGTAACTATTCTCATAAAATATCATATAATTATTTATAATATAATATATATAATATAATTTTTTTCACTGTAATTTTAACAATAATTTACCATAAAACACACATTTTTTCTTTTGTTAGGCATAATATAAATTTTTACCATTAATTATATGGTAAAATCATACTTCTCAAGCTTGTTTTTCTTAACCCCCTTGGCAAATTGTTATTTCTTGTTTTAAGTGTTAAAAAATATTGTGTTTGATTTATGCTTAAAACAAGAAAATCACTGCACCAATGGGGTAAGAAAAATAAATTGAATTCCAGATATATTCACAGAAAACAAGTCTAAATTCTTGCAGTAAGGAATGCAGTAGTTAGTAATCAGGCTTTTTAGTATTTGGCCAAGAAATTTGCTCAATTTCACTTTCCTAGATACAATCCACTGTACCCTGGATGACAGCATCTGTGAGAACAGGCCTGACAGCCTGCTTTATCCATTCATCACAATCATCCACTGCCTTTGCTGTGGGCATGGTCATGAAGATGGAGATAAGTGAGGATCACATTCATCCATTTTGATCAGTTCCCCCATCTCTTTCTCATATATTTTTAAAATGAAACCTCTTTGTCGGTTTACCAGAGGCTCACCAGTGCAGCAGTCCATGTCTCTAGGAAAGACCTGTCAGGTCCCACAACACCAGCAACATTACCTGATAAATAGACACTTATTTAATTTTACTGAGAAACTTCACATGGTGAAGATAAGTGTGATATCCTGTTTTCTGGCCTAATCAACACTGTTCAAGGCACACATTTACCCTGCTGGTCCTTTCCACTATCATTTCAGTCATGAATTGGCTAACCGTTTTGTTCACATATTGTGCAGAAGTCTTAGGCACATAAGATGTTTCACAAAAACACTTGTCTTAAGATGGTTATTTATATTATCAGCTTTGGTGTGTCAGTAGAAAATTTACATTTTATATTTCCAAACATTTCTTTTGCAAATAGAATAGAAGAACAGGGAGCCCTACAATGGATGGCATGGCCCCCACAGAGCCCCCACTGAACATCGAGTCAGTCTGGTATTACATGAAGAGACAGAAACAATTGAGACAGCCTAAATAGATAGAAGAACTGTGGTGAATTCTCAAAGAACTTTGGAACATCATATCTGCCAGCGGTGAATTCTTAAGGCCACCAAAGCCTTCTCTGCTGGCCTAACATGCCAAATAAATAAATATTTTTCATCCTTTCTTTCTCAATCACTTTCCACTCTTAAAATGTAATCAATTTCCACCCTTAATTAATCTACAAACAAATAGAGAAAAATGAAAAGTTTATCCAGACAGAATGTTTTCCTTGATGCTTACAAGCTAAGTGTGACAGCTGTTTAACAAATACCATGCCCGAAGCCAAGCTTGTTAGCAGAAGCAGTGCGTGAGTCTGAGCACCACCCCCTTAGGCAGGGCCGGAGTGGGATTCATATTCAGCTCGGGATGTCATGTCCTAGTCAGCCAAAACCCAAACGGGGGGTTGGAGGTGAAGATGATAACCATAAAACAAGATCACAGCAAAAATATGCAGTATATGCAATTACTTGAAAATTATTTATGCTCTCCATGTCATGATTTTCACTTTGTCATAAGACTTCATTGTATGTGTTGTAAAAATAAGTGAATGTTAAAGGGATATTTTATCATTTCCTCACACTCATTAAGTAATTTTTAACTATAAGTCTCTACTTGCACTTTCAAAAGTGCTCTTCTCTCTTTAGAGTTCTTCTTCTGTTTTTGGTTATTTAAATAAGAGTGACATAAAATAATAATTTTTGTATTTGCTTTAAAATTATGTTTTTCAATCAGAGCAATCATAGTTTCATCCACATTTTAGCATTTAAATATTTTAATGTTAGAACTACAGTGCCTCTATTACAGTGATAAAAAGCTGCAGCTTTAAGTTTTAACTATTCCTCAGCTGTAGTGATGCCGCAACATGTGCTATCTGAATTATCACTCACATTCAAGTGTTTTGTTGTTGGAGAAAAACATGGAGGACGCCGGTTTTATTCATGTTTTTTTCTTGTGGTACTCTTATTTTGACACAGACATACATTATATTTAAACTCAGAAACTTGTATCAAGTATGCACCCTGAGCTTGTTTGATTACTCTCTGCTGTGATTGGCAGTAATGCTGAAGCTGTTAGTTTAACTCTTATTTCTCAGATATGGTGTAGTAGTAATCCAAGAGTTCATGGAGTGAGAGACAAATCCAGATGATTTATAAAACAAAACTCACACACTGACTGGCACAGTTTGTCAACGTCTTTTCAACTCGCTCATATCAAACATAAGATGGTCTTTTGTCACCATCTGCTTTTTCAAATCTTTACTGTCACTGGGAGGAATGCAAATTCACACATCTAGATGCTCTTACACATTTTCACTGCTCTACCATGTTTTGAACGCCAAGAACACAAGCGGAGTGATTCGAACCTGGAAGCGTAGCAGTGCTGATGATGTAAGCTCTTAGAATACCTCTTGACCAATCAGATTCGAGGACCGGAACTAACTGTTGTATAAATATATATTTACATATACAATATTAAAAAATATATAAATATATCCAATAAACTTCCATGAACATTTTGAAGTTGTTAAGTTTTGATAAAAAAATATATATAATAATCAATCTTACTAACTCATGGCATTTTTGCTACTCCACACTGTTATGGTTTCTTTTGAAACCCATTGCTTTTCTATGTTTACACAGAGAACGAACACTTTAAAAAACGCTCTCCGTAATCTCATACTGGAACTTTAGGAAGGAAACTGAAAAACGTCTTTCATATTTTAACAGATTAGTATGGACGTGGCTTTAATCAGAGGTGTTATCTCTCTCAAATCGCAAGACAAAGGAAATCATTAAATTAGTCTAATGATGTGCTCTTTATTAATAGAATAAATAGCATATTAAAATAATCACAATAAGTCAATGCATCGCCCAGCACTTGTTATATTTCTTTCTCTGGCTTCTCACTTTGAGCCTGGGCTTTAGCCAGGGACTAAACCCTTCATCACTGGCTGCTTCTGGCATCTTGACCATCTGTTGTCTAATGCCAAAAGATTTATTGAAAGTTGACTTTTTATGAGAAATTTATCTTAATGGAGGGACTGTTTGTTCCACACAGGGTACAGAAGAATGATTTCGGCAGTAAGAACTGTATGTAAGCACTCCCATCCCCTGAGCACTGCCACTCACATAAAGGAGATAATAAAACTGGCGGAACTCCAGAGATGTGGTTGAAACTCTGCAGCTCTTGAGTGCCTGCTGCAAGGCATTTCGGTTTGGCAGCCGTTTACCTCAGAGAGCAGAGAGCATAACTGTGTGCGCTGATGCATTAAAGGGCCTTGCAGACTCAGCAAACCTCCACCTCACTCCAGAAAAAGAAAAGGAAAGCACGCTGTTAAAGGTGTTCAAAGTAGGGTAGAGGTAGATTGAGGTAGAAGCAGTGTGGGCCACAGGTCAGGAGAGTTTGATTCTATCAAGGAAAGAGTGTGCACTTCCCAGAGAGATGATACAGGGCTTTATTCGTCTGTTGAAGTGGAAGTAGACTCCTGAGATCCTGATTTTCCCTCGCATACACAGACAGACGTCAGGCAAATCAACTGCCTCTGAAGATTACAGCTGCTCACTACTAATACAACTTCAAATGAATTTGAATGATCATAGATTATGACTGCAATCCCCAATCTGTCATTTCTTACTAAAACAATGCATGCATTCTCTGTGATTTCAGGTAAGCCTTTGTGGATGAGCTGATTCACAAGCAATAAAGAGCATACTGTGACAGGTTCTTAGCTCTCTTGTAAATGAGGAAGCGCAACATGCACACACACAGCTTTGTCTGTCTCTCTCCTCCGGCGGACTGGACTGCTCTTTTATATCCCTTTCAGCTCTCACTGCAAACACAAATAGCTGAACCAGAAACCAAACATTGATCATGATTTATAACTCTGCAATAAATTGAATGGCATCTATGCTTATATTATTTTCTTTGTTTCCCTGTTCCATGAGGTTACCAGAACTGGCTGGATCTAGCACCATTCCTGCTTCGCGTTGGACTCCACTGCTACATGTCGCTGAATGATGATGACTAAATGCAGCCGGTGCCAGCCAAACATCACTTCAGTCTATTATGATAGACTTCAGAGGATGAACTGATGCCAGCTCCAACCATAAGACATGGGATACTTCATATGCCATTGCCTGAACCTTGGATTTAGGATGGACCACACCTAACCTCACTGAAATTACCGGCCAGGTTGAACTGCGTTTCACATCCCTAAACTCTGCCTACATCACCTCGGTCTATTGATGGACTACGATCTTGAAATGGAACGTATAGACTAACAATTGCCAACAAAACCCTTAATCAGCCAATTAACAAGGACAATTGCATCTATGTGAACTTCTGCAGTTAATCCAGGATGGACTTCAAAGACATTAGTCATTAATCATTAGTCACAAAATCGATGTTTAAACACTGACCCTTAACATTTACTTAGTTTAAAAATTTGAAACCATGACTTTAACTATACATAAGTAATATTTATATTATTTTCAAGATGTTAGCCAGAGGGGAACTGGCCCCCACAGTGAGTCTGGTTTCACCCAAGGTTATTTTTCTCCATTAATCAAAATCTTATGGAGTTTTGTGTTCCTTGCCACAGTCGCCTTCAGCTTGCTCACTGGGGTCATTAATACATTTATTATTTAATTACTTATTTTTAAACACGATTAACAATCGTATTTTATCAAATTACACAATGATGACTAATCGACATTATAGATGTTACAGATTTATTGTCTGTTAATGCCTGATCTTCTGTAAAGCTGCTTTGAAATGATGTGTGTTGTGAAAGGCGCTATACAAATAAAATTGACTTGAATTGACTGTTAGAGATAATTTCCCACAGGTGTCAATCAATTCTTCCTGTCGCAGCCTCGCTCTCCACAGATGTTGCTCAGCCAGGCCCCCATCACAAAACTTACATAATATTATCTTTCTTAAAATTGCCTCTTTATATTACAAGTAGTTCTGTTCCTCTGATCTGATCAGAAAAGCAGTGTTACAAGAGTAAAACAGCACTGGCATGATTTACTGTTTGTATCACTCTGCTTGTCTGTTTGTGGTGTTCCAGACAGGCTGTCTGTCTGTCTGTATGCTATTTGAAGACACATGGTGGGTGATCCTGCTTTGGATTCATTTGGAACTGTTTTCATTAGCAGAGCAAAACTTTAGAAAATATAGGCAATAAAAATGATGGCAATATTCAGTCTAAAATGTTACTTGTATAAGTTGCGTATGTTAATTAATTTTTTATAGACCTGTTGTATAAAAGCTATAGTTGGATAAAAGCAGCAATAAATCAATATATATAATATGGAGGACAAAACCTGCAAATATAATAAATAAATAAACGTAATAATAAGAAAATAAATAAAGGAATAAATGTCTCGATAAAACAAATGTAATTAGTTTTTAATGAAAGTTATTCCTGAATTTATTTTTGTAGACTTTTTTTCCTTTATTTATTATTTTCTCTTTTTATTTTTATTCTTTAAAACTTTTTTATTTTTTCATTTGTTT